>CAUYQG010103003.1:0-95112 GCA_963574415.1 Tarsius wallacei
CATGTTTGACTGTACTCAGATGTGGGGGGGCGGGTCGGGGGATTGTTAAAGAAAGGTATCAGCTGCATAAATTGAAGCACTCTCGGTGGAAGGCATCAATATATCAATAAGTAGATAGGAAATATAGAGGTCAAGGGGTCGTGTGGACGCTTTTAGAGGAATTAAAGCATGTATTTCTTTTGCCGCTCTATTTTTTTTTTTTTTTTTTAGCTTGCCTTTGTACTGCGAAGTCATTACCTTTCTGATAGTGTGTTTTTGTATGTGTTGGTGAATGACTGCTATTTTGTGTGCGCTGGAAACGACTTAATCCTGCATAGGAAATGAGAATTACTTTCAGCTTTCAAGTGTACCTGAAATGTTTAGAAAACTCTCAGATGCAAGTTCCCTTGGGCTGGGATTGCACAGAGCTGGAGAAAGGCTCCTTTCATAAAGCCAGGGCAGCTTCAGGGTGTGTAATTTGCTTAGCCTCTGAACCCATATGATTTACATCATTCAGTTTCTAAACTCTTTTTCTCTTGATCTACCATTATGAAGTCATTTTTGAGAATACTTTGTAAATAGAAATTTTATACTGCACATGAAACCACAATGTTAATGTAGGCTGTTTAAAATTGGAATATTTAACACCCTGTTTACAAGTGGAAGCTCTTACTGTTATTTGAAAAGAAATGTACATGTTTTTACTGCTTTGCATGTCATCTGTTCAGGATGCAAGGATGCTATCACTTCATTAACTAGGCAAAATGAACACAAGTGGCATACCTAGAAAATCAGAATGGGGTGTGCTAGATTTTTAAGTGACTTTTACTTTACTTATTGGGGGTGTTTTGAAGATTCAACTTTGAATTTAAACTCTGTGAAGTGTTAAACTTTAAGAAATCACAGAAAGTTCTAGAGTATAAAAATAGTGTATACAGTAAGGACTCCTGGGACTTTTGTAGACATTCTTTGCATTTGTTGCTTGTGCAGCAAGACATTTAGTATCACATTAATCAGCCAATATTAGTGGTGCTGCTTCTTGCAACTTGCTAAAGTGATGGCACATGGCACCTGCAGGCTCCTTGAGCTGCTGATCAAAGGGCAGCCTAGGAATCTATCTCTAATCACAGGAGCTGCAGAGGACTGGGGGAAAGTGATCAAAGGAGCCACAGCACCAGCTGTACCCAGGCAGGAAACAGATCAGACCAACCTTTGTTCTTTCTCATGTAAAATAAATGTCCAGTTCAAAATATTACTTCTTACTAGACAGGCCTCTCCATAATGACGACAATGCACAATATTCCTGGCCTCTGTCTTCTGATTTTTTTATTTCTTCTGTGCCCTATCATTTCTCCTCCTGCCTTGTCTTATCAAACCTGTCTTCATATCTCCCTGATTTGCTTTGCTACCTGTGCCACTCTTTGTTCTTCCCTGTAGTTCTCTCTTGAGTGCCACATGCTGTTTTCACTTTGCAGGGGGCCCCCAGAGCTTCATGCTGCATGTGGTAGTTGGCCACTTTTACTAAAGTAGGTTCACACCCTCAGGAGAGATGAGTTCATTAAGCCAGGCCACACACATTCTGTCACCATCTGAGGTTGGGCCATTCCCATTCCTAAGATGCATGATGCTAAAAATAGCCTGGTTGTTTCCTAATTTGTGGGCAGAGGATAGGGCTATGTTTGGGGATTGGTCTATGTTAGGGTTGGCGGCAGGAAGTAGCTTGAAGTGGAGGAACTCCTCACCTTGTAGTTTTTAGCCTAAGGAGAAGTGGAATGGCCAGCACTAGGGGGCAATATAGAGCTATTTTCTCACACATGCTCAGGTTGATTTTTATACAACAAAGTTCTAAGGTTTGAGAACAGGTGTGGGTGCTGAAGACGATCCCCTTGGAATGTGACCAGATTTGCTGGAACTACTAGTCTTATCACCACCACTATGACTTCTACCTCTTCTTCTTTTTGACTTTCAAATTTGCCATTTCTTTATGTGGGTACTTTTGCTCTCGTATTTTGATTTTTGTCTGCTTTATTGCTGTCTCACTTTTGACAGTCTTCTGTTCTGTAAGTAAAAACCTTCCCTGATGATACCATGTAGAAAATGCCACTGGCCCAGTTCGTGCATTACACCATTTTGTGAAAGGTCTTCTAAGTGCTAAATATGATCTATTATGACTATGGGAGCTCATTCTTATCTTCAGAGACCCCTCCCCACGAGGCTTTCTTTTCTTGAGTATTCCAAAGTCTCCAGTGGTGTTTACTCAACCAACTCTCCAGGCCTACTCCGTTTTTGTTTTGTTTTGTTTTGTTTTTTTGAGTCTGCGTCTCACTCCATCATCCAGGCTGGAGTGCAGTGGCATGCTCATCAACCTGCTGGGCTCAGGTGATCCTTCCGTCTCAGCCTTCTAAGTAGCTGGAACTACAAACACGTGCCACCACACCCGGCTAATTTTTTATTTATTGTAGAGATGAGGTCTTGCCAAGTTGCCCAGGCTGTTCTAGAATCCCCAGGCTCAGACAGTCTTCTCACCCAGACCTTTCAAAGTGTTGGGATTACAGGCTTGAGCCACCGTGCCTGGCCCTAAGCAGTTTTAATATTAATTTGCTTCCCCAATAAGTTGTAGAAATGGAAATGGATTGCTATAGCCAATGCTAGAAAAATAGATTTAGAATGGAACATGTAGACATGATTCAAAATTGGGGTTTTTTTTTGGGGGGGGGTAGTGTAATTTACACTATTATTAGGTACTTAGTTTTTTGGCCTACTATTGAATTGCAATTCTTGCCACTTTACTCTAAAAAGAGCTTTATCCTCCAGTATTATAAGTTACCTTCATGCCCTATACTTTATTCTTAATCTTACTTCTAACCCTAAAGTCTCACATATAAAACAAAGGTATCCATATTTAATTTAAGGATAGAGATAAAAGATAACACTGACTTGCTTGGAGGATGTCTGGCCTGTATACTTTCTCTGAGATCATGGGGGGAAGTACTCATATCTGTGCACACTGATTTTAGATAGGAATATCTCCTATGAAGGCTGTGGAATGGTGCTTCTGAGTTGCAGCGGAAGGACTAATATACATTTAGAAATAAAACAAAACATACTTTGTCTATTGTATAGAGCCCAAATAAGTGCAATTACAAAGGTATTGGTGGAGTTATGCCTCTTCTACCTTGTGTTGTTGGTGAGTGATTTTAGTTCACTCATAGACCTGAAACATGCTTTTCCTGTTTCTCATTTTCTTTAACCATTCTGAATTTAGATTTGGTTAGAACCTTAACCATTAGTTAAGGTTAGTTTTATGAACATCAGGTATTGGATGTTCTCCTTTCCTCGAGGGCTTTTGTGACATGGGGGGAGGGGAACCATTTACTTTGGTTTGCTAGTGATGCCTTTTTGTCAGTGACTTGTGTTTCTAGATTTTCTGTCTCTTTTAGGCTGTGCCAGCTTTCTCTTTCTACTACTGCTAACATGCCTGTGTCTAACCATAATTAAAATTTAAAATGTGCCCAGTCCTCCTGTTCTTTTTAGGTGGCAGATTCAAAGTTCTATTCTACTAAGAAATACATGGCCACAATATTTAAAATAATATTCAACAATACATAGACTGTAACTGAGCACTAAAGGGACTTTCCTGTAAGTCTGTCTGTAAGTTTTAGTGCATGACCTTTGTGACATTTATTTTTGTTGTTTGAAGACTTTTTTTTTTCAGAAAAGGAAAAAAAAACTTCCTCCTGGATCTTTGCTCTGTTTGAGATAGTTGAGGAAGTTGAACAAGTAAAGTGCCATTATATAATGATGAATTTTCTTTTTCACAATAGGTGATAAAAAGTCTCATTCTATTGTATGGTAACTTTTTTTTTTTCCATGTCAACTATTATCATTGACATTGGACAGATGGTATACTTTGCATTTACCTCTAAAAAATATTTAGAAAGTACAGAGGTCTGTATGAAGGCTCAGGGTTAGTATATCATTTGTTAAATAGTTGTGAATAGGTGTTAGAATCCAACCCCAACCTTTTTCCAGTGGTGCCATCTTGTAGGCTCAGTCTTGGATACTGAAATTTGAGCCCTGTCTGTTCTTATTTCATCCCTCTGAAAGTTTTTAAAAATATATCTTCTTATATTCGCTTACGTGTCATGTTTTTTCAACCCTAGACGTTAAAAGTCTAAGTTTTATCTATAAACTTTCAGTCCTTTTATAGAAACAAAATTCTAATGATAGCATGCTATGTTACATAAATAATAATGAATCAAGGCATTCATAATGTCCACATTAACAAAAATATTTCCAAGACTGCTAAAATTTTCCCCATTGGTTTCTATTGACATCAACCAAAATGTTAGACGTCATAATCAACGTCCCTAAATTTACTTACTCGGATCTTAATATAGTCAAATATTTATTTGGAAGTATTATAGCCAGACTGTTTCTATATAACTCTATATAATCTCTATATAACTCATTTTTATGGAATATCTATCATATCGTGGCCTTTTAAGAAAGATCAAGTGTAAATAATCTCTTTGTTATATCATGTTTCATCACCACAGCCTCTGACTTCAAATTTTTCCTTCTTATTGCCAAAGGACACATCTAATGGTTGACTTTCAGTTGGTATGCACCAGTGCTAGCTACTGTCCTACATGTTAAGATATGGAAATATTTCCAATGAGTTGGGAAACAGCTAGTGCTGTTCCTTCAAGACAAATGGGCCAACCGTATGATGAACCAGAAACTATAATGCCTGGCACAGCTCAAGGCCTCTAGGACACTTTTTTGCAACCCTGTTGGCCTCTGTTCCTGATTGATTGGTGTTTCTGCCATGCTGATTGTTAAGAATTTTGGCACTTTTAGCTGTGGACAAATTTAGTTCATATTGGGTTAACGCTCTTGTCTCTTTTCCTTCCTGCATGGCAGCTCGAGCCTGACCCATGACTTACAGGACCTGGAGTAAGGAGAAAGTATAGCTTCTTTCAGGCCCTTTCCTGCAGCACTTTTGGTCTTAGCTCCTCTAGGGTTGGGGCCTGGAGAGAGATGGGAGGGCAGGCATGGCACACTGGGCATGAGATTGCTGCCCTCGGTGGTCCCTGAGGTGGTGCCCTCTCTGGTTGACGCTGCCCAGCTGCCCTTGCATGGGTAGCCCCTTCCTGTCACCTAGGTTATGTGGATCATCTTCTCAGAGAGAAGATCACCTTCTCTGACCACTTGACCTAAATTAGCCACTTCTCAGTATCTCATCAATGATAATTACCTGCCTAGTATTCATCATTCTTTGATATTCTTGTTGTTTATTGATTAATTAATTTACTGTCTACCTACATCTGTCACCCCCCCATCATAGAATTTAAACCCTTGAGAGTATTGGCTTTGTGTGATTTGCTCTTTGTAGAAGCCTCAGTGCCTGAAACAGGGTATGGTATACAATATTTTCCTAATAAATGTCTATGGAATGGTTCTGATTTTAGTCCTTTATTAGGATGACTGTGGTGTTAATTGCAACAGCAGGCCATCCTCTAAGATGTTTTTATAGTCAGGGAACATCCACAGGGTTTGACTTTTTTCTTAAGAAGATAAACTTGTTTATGTATTTGTAGTGATAGGATGTACCAATCAGAGTTTATAATCTAGGTAAATATACCTGTTAACAGGTGTGCATGTACTGAGCAAGTAGGTAGGTTTCCTAGGACTGGGGCTGGTCACCATTTTAAAAGCTCTATTGCTGTACATATCCTTATATTTTCTGAAGATGGAGATTGCTGTTTGATGTGGACCAAGGACTCTTGAGTATGGTGAATGGATGAAAGCCTCCAAAATCTGTGTGCTTTCCCTCTTTAGCTTGTGGCTCATGGATAACTTGCACAGGCTAGAACTCAGGAACAAATATGGTGTGAGGAATGTTGGAGCTGGAAGGATCCCAAGAGCTTATCCTCACTGATGGGCAAGTTAAGGCCCAGAGGGTGGAAATGACTTGTCTTTGTGAAGGTCACGCTTGAGTGCCACAGTAGTTAACTGAGAATGTGGTGATATATTTTTTCCTTATGTGAGAACCAATTAGGCGAATGGATTGTAGTTTCAAAATTTAGGCACTTTTTATGAAAGCATTTCTTTAATATGTTAGAGGATTGCATGCTTTACAAACTGTGAGGCAAGGTGAGAATCTGTTGCTTCTGAAACGTTATTTACAGGAACACTAATGAAAACAATGTCCTAATAATCATAGCAATAAAATGAAACAGATGATCTGGCTAATACATATTGTGATACTTCTGTTGGCATAGAAATCTCATGTTTTGACAAATGACTAGAAATACGATCCATAGAGTGGTTATATTAAATGTGAGAATTTTGTTTTAAGGAGGTATGTTGGGTCCATAGATCAGTGACGTTTATTCTAAAGTTTTAGCTTATTAATTGATGACAATTACTAAGATGGTTTACATGCTTGATTTCACAAGGAGTTTTTAACATTTTACTTGGCAGGATGTCTCAGCAGTAAAAGTATCATACAGATGAATAAATAAGTATGTTTACTGGACTTTAGGAAGTACAGCCTGTTACTCTTTTGAAATAGATTTAATAAGTTACCTTAATTTTCAATTACACTATATTATATAGGGTATTCTATTCAGAAGTTCACATTTGTCTTTAAGGTCAAGAGCATCAGAAAATAAATTCACAGCTTTGGGCTTGAATGGCTTGCCTAAAATATTATTAATTTATTTAAAAAATTTTGTTTGCAAAGTTCCTAAATTTAAAAACAAAGAGAGCTAAAAGTTATAAGGAGAACTTATAATAATTACATTTCTCATTAAAGCCAAGTTATTATAAGTGATATTTTTGGTAGCATTAACTTACTTTGCCTTTGATCTCATGAGAACACATTTTAAATTTAGTTTAGCTAATTTTATCTGTCATCAAACATCTCACTAGATTACCTGTGCCATCCTCAAGAAGTTTTTTTCTTTTCTAGTCCCCTGGTGACTAGGAAGCCTCCTCCCTGGACATTTGCCTGTTTTAAAACCAAATCATCTTGGCCTGGCAGGTGGCTCCAGTGAATTTGCTTTCCTGATTAATTCTTCTTTTATTTTTAAATCGTGATTCTTTTGTACTTTGCTTTCCCCCTTTTAAAGAGTAGCTGAGTCATTTCTAAGTCCTTTGAGGTGTGTGTTGGGTTGTTGCTGGGAACTGGGGACAGAGGCAAGGTGGATCTGATTCCTTGAGGGAAACTAGCATTGAACCAGTTCAATCAGCGCAAGGCATATGAACGGGTAAATGCAGGGAGAAAGGTTTACATGGCTGCCCTATAAAACACTATGCATAGAAAAACCAGTAAGAGCTACCAGGAAGTACCCCAGAGGAGGAGTATTTGGATGCATTCTTTGGGAGTAGTTGGGTCTAAAAAGGCTCTGAGTGATCTTCCATTTTTGCAGTGCTTAATAATGACTCCCCAGGAGTGGCTGTTAGGTGCCACATTTGTGCTTAATACTTGCCGACATTATATAGTTTATCTTTTTAAACTCCCCATGAGGAATTAGGAAAAACACTGAGGCTTCACTGGCTAAGTAGCTTAGCAAAGGTCCCACAGCTGGTAAATGTTTGGACCTTGGTCTGACTCCAAGCCAGGACTCAGAGCCACGTGCCTCTTCCTTCATAAGTTAAATGGTCTAATGTTTTATTAGAACGTTGTTTTCATTCAGCAAATATTTATGAGCATCTGCTCTTTGCTAAGCTTTGCCCTAGGTGCTGCATATACAAGGAAGAAGATGCAGTCCCTGCCCTTGAGAAACTCTGTCTGAGACGGATGACAGGTTCTTCCTTTACTTCATGGTCTATTAGTTTTGTGCTCAAAGTGCTATGGGAACACAGAGTGCTTTACTGCACTTCAGAAATCCTCTATTGATTTACTAAATGGTTGATTTTGCCTGGAAAGGAAGTTCAAGGAGAAAAGTTCCCACAAAGGAGGGGATGTATTTTGAGTTGGGTCTGAGAGGGGTGGAAAAAAGAGGAAAGCTTTCTGCACAAAAGAGTAGGGGCATGAAAAGGCATATCATGTGTGAGAGACAGAAAGAGTCTAGAGTGTTGAGAATGAGTAGAGTCAGGAAGAAAGTGTAAAGGTGTCTTGGACTTATGTACTCAAAGTCCCTGATGCTGTTTGCAGAATGTTCACCCATGGGGGTGGCAGTCAACCAATGGAATGAAAGGAAGTGTCTTCATATACAGGATTCAGTCATATTTCTGTATTTTCATTTATTTTCTAAGAAGGCGTGCAGTAGCAGAGTTCTGCTTTGGTGTGCATAGATAAGTGCTTATTGCTGGAGTGCTTTTCAGTGTTGAGGCATGCTTGAAAGTTGTGAACAGGTTCAAAGGGCAGACTGCATAGCCTCAGCTCCACTCTCATAAACTAAGCCTGTGTCCACACTACTCTCTGTTGCCTTCTTTATGTAAACAAAGAACTATTTTCACACTTCATTCACAAAATGGGTGGCACACAGAATGAGCCTGTGGCTGGCAGGCGGGGTGGGGGGGGGGAGCGGGGAGCGGGGGCGGGCAGGAGATTGTGATAAAAGAGAGGCCTGGACCCTGAATTAGTGCAATGAAGTTGCTACATCGCAAGCAAAGAAAACAGCCTTCACACCTTTAAGGAAAAGGATTTCAGGTTTCATGGAAAATTATTTTCTATGAGTTTACCCTACATCAAGTAACTGCATTGTTTCTCTAGTGAAGTTCATTCTGGTCCCTTGTAGACAATGCTAAAAAGTACAGAAGGAGTTGAAATGACTGAATTCTCTTGGTGGATGTGCTATTTTGATGCCATGCCATGTTTTGAAGCTATGCTGTTTGCATTCTAGGAAATGCTTGTTCCTGAGTGGATACTATTTTAAGCATTTCCGTGTTTGCACAGTAGAGATATGCTTCTGTGCTTATGTATGCCCAGTTGGCCATTACTTCTGCCTTTTGAGTCACTACAGAGATCAGAAACCATTCATAACAGAAGTTGGACTTATGTGGCACTTATCTCATGTTGTTTCTGGCTGTTATTTTTGCTGGGTACTTATAAGGACATCTGTCTTTTATCCTTTTTTTTTTCTAGAGGAAAAATCACAGCTTGTTTCCCATACTGCCACCTATATTATTCATAGTATGGGGTGATTAGAATGCAAATAGGGAGTCATTAAAGCTTTATAATTTATTTTATTATGGCAGCAGGCAATATTAAAAGGCAGTATACTAAGAAGAAACATTTGCTTAAAATGTGAGTAAGATGTGAACAAATGAGAAGAAAGGAGTATTCATTTCTTTTACTGGAAATTTCTTAGTGAGTTTGGGAAAAAGGGGGACGCTGCAGTGTTCCTTTCTGATTTATTGCACTTTAAACCCAAGGCATGGTGACAGGTAGGGTACAAATTGTTTAGTAACATAGGAAAAACTCAGCAACTCCTAGTGCTTTCAAATTGCTCTATGGAAACATACTGAAGACTCTTATGAGAGTATGATTTGCCATTGGAATACTCATTAAAAGGACAGGTAAAATGTAGCTGAGTTTCTAGTGGTGACTGATACAGGGACATTATGAAAACAAGGAAAAAAATTGGATAATGGTGGTATGAAAAACGTAGACCTGTACATTTATGGCCAGAGGTTGGGTGTCCTGGAGGTAGATCTCTGCTGGAAATATGTTGATGTTGTAGGTAATAAAAGGTATTAGGGAATGCTTTCTCTTCAGTAAGCTGTGGTATGTATGTAACTATGCATTTTGTTACTGGCTTTACTTCTATTGGTAAATGAAAGTACACTATTTCTGGAGTGCTACATGAAAATGAATTGTCTCTGCCATACAAAAGACTAGACCTCATGACACACTAGCATTTTTATAGTTTTATATGTATTAGAGTTATATATGATAGGTTCAGCCGTATCTTTGCACTGTGTTAGTTGCTGTAGTCAAAATTGTCTGACTTTTTAAAGAAAAAACCAGCAATCTAAAAATAGCAGGTGTTTCCCAGGTCATGATCTGGCCAGGATATTGAGAGATGCTGAATCTAGATACCTAACTGATAAATGCTGACCTTTTAAGAAGTGGGTTTTGTCTGTGTTTCTTGAGAATATTAGTAGTCTTGAGGTGTAAAATTGTTTTAAAGAATGTGAAATTAGGATTTAATTCATCTCTATGCTTATATTTTTAAAAAATATAAGATATATATAAAATATTTTCTTCGTGATGGAAAATTTCTCTTTAATCTGTACTGATAACTTTTAATAGGCATCAGTTGGGCACCCCATTAAACTAACTGCATTAAAATGGTTTCCTTTTAGAACTAACATTTACATCCTAGGAAATCAATTAGAGTGTCTGGATTTTACATTTCCCTTGCAATCTTTGTTTGTAGTCTTTTCTAAATGGCCAACCTACCATAGCAAAACACTCAGAGGTGCAAATCTTCTGGAAGAAGTGCAAATGCCACAAGTTTACTTGGAAAAATGGAAAAATAGAACTTATTTAATATATCTGCTGAACATTTCAAACTGCATAAAGCACAGGAAATACTTTTGGTGTGTAGGAATGTGTGGTGTTTCAAAACTACAAACATTGTTCTGAAAATTTCCCCGGTAGTGGTGAATTATATGAGACCACGTCCATCTAAGGAAGGCTTGTTTAACTAGCTTGTGGTTCTGGGGCTCATTCAAACACTCTTAAACAAAATAAAGGGAATGGATGTAATAACTTCTTTATGGAAAGGCCATAAAAAGCTACAGGGCCATGTAAACAAATTGGGTCATTTACTAGATGTTTAAGTGATAGATTTGCAGTCCAAAATCAGGGGTGTGTATTATGTTTTATAGGATGGTGACCATGTTCTACCTTGAGAATGGGCTTACAAGCTTTTTTATTTTTAATTTGCTTATTTGTTTGATTTTTGTCTAATGCATGGAACCAATTATTGCTATTTTGTACTGCAGTGTGAAAATCTACTTAAAATTTTGAACATTTCCATTTATAAAGCTGGAAATGGCTAGAACTTTGGAAAATGGCTAGAAACTCATGCGTGAAAAGTTGAATTGACCTGATTTCTGGTAGCCATAAGTTCTGTTCAAGGAAAACAAGATGACTGAAATTGAAATTTTCCTTCTGGGCTCAGACATGTCTAAACTAATTGCAAAATAATTGTTCTGGCTTACAAGAGAAGACTCCTAACTACAACTATGTAAAGTAAAAAACCTAACAGCAGTTATGATTTACAGTGATTGTAACTGCCTGTCTTGCAATAAAACTGCTATTATAACCAACTTAGTGTGACATTCATTTGTCTTACTTGAGAAGTAGGTAATAAGTCCTGTCCCAAGTTGTCTTGTTTTTAGGAGAGCCACTTTATTACATTAGGATATTAATTTGCCTTCTCTGAAATTGGATATGAGGATTGTGCCAGAATGGTTTAATGAAGGGGAATGGGGTGGGTGAAAATATAAAAACGTGTTGTGCTACACATTAGTGGTGATGACTAGTGACAGTGGAAGCCAGAAATAAATTTGGAAATTGAAGCAAGCGAGGGAAACTAAATAATTTTGATCTTGATACCATAACATTTATTCATTCTCTAACTTCTCTCAATCGTAGTTGGCTCATTTGGTCTTAAAGGAAGTGATTGTGTAAGAAACCCTTAGTAAAAATCAATGAGCCTTTCTAAGTTTTAAAAACTGATGGCATCATACCATACTGGCAACTTTTAAGTGTTACTGCTGAAAGTTTGGCAGTGGAAATAACTGTTCCAGCTCCACAGGCTTGAAAAACAACGGACAATGCTGGATATTATAGTTTCTGTGTAATGTGTGACTTGCTATTTCCTTTTTTTTTTTTTTAATTTAGGGCTAGGTGGCCTTAAGTCCATGAAGAAACATAAGATCTGCATTTGTATTCGATTCTCTGTGATCTTGAAAACAATTCATATCTTTGTGCCCATTCACTTCTTTTATATAGTTGTAAACTGTCTAAATAAAAATTCTAAGAACTGAGATATTATGCCTAATGTCACAAAGTGCTACCAGTACCTACCAGAAACTGTGAGGCATTGCAGAGGATGCAAAGTCAAATAAGACCTGGTCACTGCCTTCAAGTGGTTTAGAGTCAGAGAAAGAGATAAGACAAGCAGTAAGTTACAAAATAGAATAAAAAGTGATAGCATCGTGTTTGGTGGGAATTCAAAGAAATGCAAGATTATTTACATCTAAGCCATTAGAAAAGACTGTCAGGGGAGAGGTATATTTTGAACAAAGGGGCCTGGAAAGATGAGTAACCATAGAACATGTGGAATCAAAGGTAGGGTAAGACTTCAGGAGTTGGAATGGTGAATAGACATGCCCAGTAAGGAAGTATGAAAAATCCTTGCAACCTAATGTGTAGTTTGACAGAGACCTCAGAAATAGTTTTAGTGAGAAGGTTATTGGAAATAGGAGGACACAAAAGGAGTACAATTGAAGTATTACTTATTCTCTAGGGATAGGAGGGTGATTCTTCATGCTTCACTGTGAGCACCATTATCAGCCCTCCCATCTTGACTATTCAAGCAGCCAAATTCTGAATTAAATCTGATTCCTGATGGCGTAAACCAGAAAGAGACAGAAAGAGGTTGCTCAACAGTGATGAATCTAGTTAGAAGGAAAAGGAAACCCCACATCAAGAAGTCCTCATGAAGAGGGAGCAGTGAAGGAAAAGAAAGGCAATGCAGTGTTAAGGTGGGTAGTAGAGGATGCCAAGAAAGGAGAGGGAGAAAAGTCACAGAGTTTGACCCACGGTATAAAATACAGCAGAGATGGAAGAAATGAAGAACAATGAACAGCCTGCAATTTTCAACTTTTCCAAAAACAAAATCCCTTCTGTGTAATGAGTGTTGCTGAAGAATGGGTATAGAGTGAGGAAATGAGACATCAAGTTTTTGAGAGGGCAGGAGACACTGTAGTGGTTCCAAAATGCAGGGAATAAAGGGGGAAACGTTATTTCTTTGTTGTCTCTTTCTTTGGGTTTGGGAAAGAGCCTGACGTGAGGAAAAGATTTAATATATAGCAGGAGATACGTCTTCTGGCCTAGAAAGTTCTTGACATTTGCTGTTGGTACGCAGGTGAAATAGCTGTGGAGCATTGAGCAACTTACCAATTATTGCCATGAGAACTGAGCCTGCATGGTAGAGTTGGGAGTTAACTTTTAGAGGAAGTGAACTTTGATGCAATTTTTGACACAGTAAGGAATTGAGAGGAGATGCAGGGGGCACATTGAGCAGTGGTTTTCTAGTAGTGAAGTTGGATCAACTCCTGTAGTGACATTTTAGTGCAACCTAATGACTGAAGTAGAGGTATATGAGAGGAAATATAGCCCAAAATAGGTGTTTTTTGCTTGGCAAGTCCACTTAGAAGGATAAAGAGATGATACGTTTGGGAAATGGAGGTGAAGCAAAGAATGGGACTGGTAGGTAAGCGAGGTTCGTGAATGTAGTGGTGGAAATCAGAATCAGATGTAGTAATAGATGATAGTTATCAGGAGAGGAGTGACATGTGGAAAAATGTATGTTGAAAAGATACATCGAAACCTGAATTAGCAAGGATTTTAACTTATAAAGAGCTTCAGAGATTAGGAAAAGAACCATGGAAATTAAAATTAAATGACCATTTTAGTGATCCTTACTTTATCTCTCTGACTTTGATGCCCTTACCAATGTGCTCTCAGAAACCAAAAAAGTTTGGGAAAAAACTGTCACAAGCCTGCTATGGAAACTCTAGTGTCTGTTGCAAGCAAGCACTATACAGGTTCATTGTTGTTTTAATGGTTGTTAAAACCTCTTAGAAATTGCTGAGGTGGATCCAAGTAATAGCAGTTGTTTGGTCAAGACAACATACTTTGTCCAAACAATTGGAGTATGCATATTCCACACTCTCTAAAGAGGGCTGTTTTGTTGCAGAGTAGGGTGTATCTGTGCTTCCACCATGGAGAAGCCCACTTTTTATTCCTGTAATCACTGGCAGCATGTACATGGAATAGGTCTGTTGAATAATCATGACTCTTGGGTCATCATCAAAACACAAGTGTTGTTGTTTTTTTTTGTTTTTTTGTTTTTTTTTTTGGTGTTGTGGCTCCTGAATTTTATTAAGTGGAAGAAATCTTCCCCTACCCCAGGATGAGTATTCCTGTAAGACCTTGGCTTTTCAGGTGAGTCTTAAATGATGCAGAGCTTCAGAGTAACCTTAATATAAACAACCAATTCAGAAACAAGAGTGCCTAGTCCTATGGAGTACTTACAACTCCAAATGTAATGTAACCTTGGATCTCTTCACTTCCTACCCAGGCTTGCTTCTCAGTGGAGCTGGGATGAGAGAGTGGTAAGCTAGAGGGAGCAGTACCCTTGATTTGTCCAAGGGACTCATCATTCATAGAATCGCTTCTGGTCATTTCCCTGGAGGATCTGCATATGGAAGATGTCTGTCTTACTTTCACTTTGATGTCCCGATACGCATCTTGTTGACACCTCAGTTCTATTAGAACATCCACTTATACGTGTGTTTAGAGGACTTACTATTTTTCACAGTTTGGTTTGTTCTTAGCATTCCAAGTCTGAGAATACAGTTTACACCTAATAGATTTGTTTTGCTTAAATATCATTCCTTCACAACGTTTCAAAATGGATAACATAGTATATTAAACACACATGGGGGCAACCCCCTAGGGTCTGCTCCCACTGTGGGAGCTTTTCTGTCCTCTTAATAAATCCTGCTTTAATGGAGTTATTGTCAAACTAATCAGATAATATTAACATTTTTATTTTTAGGTTAAATGATTACATTTACATTTGTAATTTCTGCATTTTCACTGTCATTATTCCAAGTCCTGTGCTGGCTACCTATGGCCTAAACTGTGGCGAAAGTATCTGTAGTCTTCCTTCTATGATCCAGGCTTTTCCCATGCCCTCTCACTTCCAGCCGATCATTTATGGAGAGTGAATGTCAGGTAATCTTTCTACAGTAGAGTTCTGGCTGTGTCGACTCCAGTCAAGCTTGGATTGGTGCTTCCCTAATTATGATGTTGATATAAATCACCTTATTAAAGTTCAGATTTTAATTTAATAAGTCTTGATTAGGCCCGAGTTTGCAATTAAACAAGCTCCCAGGTGATAGCAATTCCAACTGAACCGAGGACCAAACTTTGGTGTTCTCAGGTCTACTATGATCTCACCTCAATCTTTCTAATAAAAAGATTGCACAAAACTGACCTCTGCTTAGCACAGAGATCTGTACTTTCCTTTCTCCATGACACTGCTCTTGCAACTCTTCCAACTAAGAAATCAATTCAATCCAATGCACAAAGTTGCCTTTTCTTCTAGTTAATTCATCACATCCTGAAAATAGGTAAACAAAATGTGGTTCTTTGTGTACTTCATGTTCACAAGTGGTGAGTATGTGATATACTAGTCAAATGCTTAAAATGCTAAGGAATTCAAAGTTGTTCTAGTTCTGGGCCAGGAAAAGCATCTTAGGAGGGCATCATTTAATTGGGTCTTGAAGGATAAATAACTCACCAGAAAAGGAAGAAAGACTGTTAAGCAGAAGGCAAACACTTAGGAAACAGCACAAAGTCGATTAAACATCAACTGTGTTGGTGGGAAATAAGATTGAAAACATTATTCATTAGATAAGAAGGGTTCTGTCTGACATATTAAGGAACATGTTAACTTATAAGATCCTAGGGTACCAATGAAGGATTTTGACTGATGAGTAATATATAAAGCCTTCTGCATTAGATCCTAATGATGAGGTCCTGTCTTCTTTTCTATTTTTATATTCTTATCTGTAACAGATCAGCAAATATTCATAAAATAGTTTTTTTTGCTGACTTTTAAAAATATTTTTTATATTTTTATATTATTTTTCATCTGCAAATAGTATCTTCCCAACTTTATTTTGTATAGCTGACAATTAAAAAGAATATATTTACCATGTACAATGGAATGTTTTGATATATATAGCAAAATTATTACTACACCAGCTAATTAATCTATCCATCACCTCACATAGTTATTTATACATATAGCTCTCTCTCTCTCTCTCTCTCTCCATATATATATATATAAATTATAATGATGACTGCTTAGAATATATATAAGTGGTGACATGCAGGACCTACACTCTTAAATAATTTTAAATATCCAATTATTTGTTTTTCTCCTTTCTGAGGATAAAAGATGTATTAGGATGATGGTGGAGGACAAGGAAGCTAGAGGCTGGGACAGCAGTTTGAAGGCATTTGCAACAGTTCAGAGACCAGGTGATGGGAAAGTGGCCCAGTTAGTTAGTGCCTGTGGTATGGAGTAGAGGGGAAACCTCATCCCTCCTTTCCTCTGCAAGTTCAAAACACACTTGGATTTAAGGCCCGACCTGACTGGTGCCCCTTCCATGGAGCCTTCTCTGTTTCTGTCTGGCATTTTTGCCTTCTCTAATCTCCCAGAATAGCGCAGAATTTAACACTTTCTACTTGGATTCTTATTATATATGTGGCTTAATCTCCCATAATTTTTAAGTGTCAGAGAATAAAATATTGAATAATCTTTAGCTTAGTGCCTGTTGGAGGATAGATCTTTTTATGTGAAGTGAAAACAGCCCACTTAGCCCCAACACAGTCTGTGCTGTTGCAGTGTTGGCATCTGGTGTCATAAATCATCATTGATGGGCTCTAAATGAGTCATATGCCTTGTTTCACAGCTGAGGGATGCAACTAATGGCTGGCTTCATTTTGAGGAACTAAAAGGGGATACACTGGAGAGCCTCACTCTTTCTGCTTAGACTGAGTAAAATGCATGTACAAAGACCTGATTGGCAAAATTATAATGATGACTGCTTAGAATGTTATTTCCTCCGTCAGAAAAAGAAATGTCTCATTTCCAGGAAAATTATTTTTAAACAGGGAACTTTATGATAAAGTTTCATTGCAATTAATTTATTATAGAGAAGCGTATGGCCATCAAAAGTTCATTTTCAACAAGCTTAACTTATTTTTGTTTTGAATTATTTCTTCCTTCTGTTCTTTCTAGTTAAAATAAGATATAACTCATGTGTTTTATTATTTGTAGTTTATTTGTCTTTTTCTTTTTTTTTTTTTTTGCTTTGGGGTTTTGCAGTTGACAACTACGATTTATCCACTGGAAGGCAAAAATCTGAAAAAGTTATTTTTTTTTAAAAAGTCACTCAAAGTGTATTTTTTTTTTCTCTTGGAAATAAAGTTGATTTTCTCAGTTCTGATCATATGATATTATGGGCAAGTAGTCTTTAGTTCTGGCATGTGCACAAAACAGAAGCAGACCCTGGAGAGAGAGTTCAAAATTCATGGCAGTAAGCACATGTTCAGTAAGCCAATATTTATGGTGTCACAACCAAATTAAAACCATAACCCTCTGCTATTTACATAAGTATGGTGCCCAGACTGCACATTTTTATGCCCATATTTCCCGGTAAATTTAAGGCAATACAAATGTTCAGTAACTTTAGAGACTAGACTGTTTATTTTCACGTTCATTTTATTTATTTCTATCAGGGAGAGTGAATTGTCTTCAGTCATATTCATTTTTGAAGTCAGCCAGAATGAGAAGGAATGGCATTTAGCAGAGATGAAGACTGACTTTGTGCTTTCATATGTAATGTACTCAGGCAGTTGCACCCCAGTATTCTTAGTTCTTGAGCTGAGGTGAATTAAATGTATCGGTTATTGATAGTGAACCAGGATTGCTTTTTAGGTAAGATGGTAAATCTCGGTCCCTTGTATCTTGTGACTTACTCATGCTTTTAGAGAACCTGGGTTTCACCACTTTGGAAGAAACCAGACACACATACTTTTGATAGGAAGGCATATTTTGTATCTTTTAATGGTAACTTTTAAAGTATTACCACCTGTTAAATTTTTAAGAACTATAAAGTTTCAGAAGCATTGTTTGGAGTTTGTCTTTTTTCTCTGCTTTTACAAGACAAAGCAATCTACTAATTTAAATTATCATAACACAGTTATGCACTTGTACAGGAGTGTAAGTGATAAAGATAATCCCCAAACCACAGTGGTATTATTGGACATAGGTTTTGCAGAAAATAGCATAGTATATTTTCTGGTGGATATGGCATTTTAATGTGAATGCATTCCTAATGATCTTTTCTAAAGTCCTAGATTCTTCCCAGATTCTGAAGCTACTATTAGTTGACTCTGTAGTCTAGGAAACAATCTGGAAAGTAATCAGATTGGTAGGTATCTTTAGCAGGTTGACTGTTTGAGTTTGGCTTTTTTGAGAGATGGTTCTATAACTCTGTCAAGTGAATAGTTTTCAAAACAATTGGTCACTGATATTGGGGGTGTTTTGTGCAAGGAGGGAGGCTTTCTCATTTACAGGATAAAAGACATTTTTAAAGAGTTACTCCCATGTGAGCAAATGAAGCTTGACTATATAAATCCTTTCACTTAAGGAATAGAATCCAAGATATTTAAAAAGTCATTTTATTTTTTGAGTTCAGTAATTTAAACATTGTGCTTAAGCTTCTTGTTGGTACTCCAAACATTTTATTATTAAGATCTCCCTTGGTGTTTCCATAAAAAGACAAAACATTCATTCTGTTTCCTTTGTAAATTATTGTCTTAAACATAGAAAAAAGAGAAAACAAACTTTCCTGTACTGTTTTTCTCAGACTAATTATTCAATGTTTTTAATGCCCAAGAATTTGATAATGATTACATGTTTTTCACTGATCTTTTTATGTCTAATTTTGGTGCTAAAAAAAAACCATGCAGATTACTCAGGGTGTTAAAATTCAATGTTAATAATAACAAAAATTTTATTTGTTCATTGTTAGAAGGTTGAGAAAGATTACTGGCTTTTGCAGTCCATTAGTAGATCAATTTATTGAATTTAAGGCCCAGGAATCTCATTTATCAGTAGATGTCTTAGGCATTGGAGAGAATTGGCCTGTGCTATTTACATTCTAGTCTAGCAGCCAAAATTGATTTTCACATTTTGTATGTGACTTAGGTCTTTGTACTGCAAAAGATATCAGTTAAAACATAGTTTATATCTTAAAACATTAATAGATTTAGTTTCATTGTTGTCAATAATTTCAGTGAGGAACAAAAAAATACATTTTCTTTAAAATGTTTTTAAACATTTCTATTTGATTTTCTGTATAGTGATAAATATTGATATCTACCGCAATGATTTGATACAACAAATAAATATCACATTTCCTAAGAAGCTTGTCTGTGTATAACTAACTTATAATTCAAGCTAATTCTGTCTTTATTTTGTGAGTTAAAATTTTTTGTTTCTGACTGTTTTATGATTCTGTTTAAATGTAGAGAGGATATTGCTTAGATCGTATATTTAGCAAAAGCTCTAGAAAACATTTTGCTTATTTGAAATGCCTAGTTTTTAAAATACAGCAGATTAATTCTTTTCCTAAATATATTGTGTCTTATGCTATGAACAAGACATACTTTGTTTCAAGTGTGCGTATTAACACAGGTTATACCTCACATAAGAAAATATAGCTAACAGTTGTCTCTGTACTAATTTTTGGGAAGGAAGTCTGAAGCAGAAGAGTATTTCTGAAAGACGAATTTTTTTTTTCCTGTTTTGGCATTTACTGGCAGTTTCTTTGCTTCTAAAATTTATGCTTCAAATGACCCCAGTTATTAAAATTTGGAACATATTGGAAGCTGAGTATCTCTATAGATTTAGGAAAGACTTAATCTGACTCTTGTGCAATGAAGTATTGAAAAGAAGGCAAGAATATTAACCAGTGATTTAATGTGGATCTCCAGGGTCAGATGTTGGATAAATTAAGAAGGACCTTTCTTTCTCTGGCTAGAGCAGTATCACAAAACTTAGGTTGACTGTGGAACAGAGGCAGGGGTGCCTTCTTTTCATTCACATATACTATTTAAATTGTATTTGGTAGATTAGTATCATGACCTTGAATAAGAAACCACTCAGTAGTCCCGGATAATTTTTTCCTTGTGTCGCAGTCTCATAGGAGAAAAATGTCCTTGTCAACAGATTGTTCATAAGAAACAAAAATATTGAAAACAATCTATTAATCACAGCATGCATGGTTAATAGTGGTTTTCATCTTTTTTTAAAATCCAATGCTGACATATTTTATAAGAAACCATATATAAATTCAGAGACATATATATTGTGCATTCTTTTAAATACTGTTATAGAGGGAATGAAACCTCACAATGAAATCTGATCTAATAAATTGAACAATAAGCTGTGTTGCTTATTATATTTCTTTGAATGAAAACCTTGTTGTATGAAGTTGGTGGAATATAAGATATATGAAGTCTGAGATTTTAGTTGTTGTTATTGCAGGTTTATTTATTTTTCTCTTTGCTTTATGTTCAGTATGTAAAACCTTACCTGGCAGACAGTAGGTACTCAAACACTATTTGTTGAATGAATGAAGAGTGTTAGAAGTGTCTACTTCTAGAGATAAAATACAGTGAGATGAAAGATAAGTATATATATATTTTTTCCCCTTGTTGAAATGTAAACCATTGTATCCATACTGCCTAGATCAGGGCTTGGTAGTCGCTCAGAATTGAAAGAACTAATACATGAATACTTAGAGCTATAAGAATGTGAACCGCCAATTTTGTTATATCAATTGACATTTTAAATCCATATTTTTGTGCCATTTTTCATTATTCATTTTATAAATTTATAGTCATTTAGCAATTCAACAATTATAAAAATGTTGGAGAGCTGTGTATTTGTGAGTATAAATAGAGTTTTTTCAGTTCAACACTGCTTTCAAATTGCTTATAGAATTGTAAGAGAGGGAGAAAAATGACTTCTCCTTTACCTTAGATTTAGTAGCTGGGAACTGCAAGACAAACAGACAAGACAGATTAACAGGAGAAAAGGCATATGAATTTTATTAATGTTTTTGATTTTATGTGCACAGGGGCTTCACAGAAAGGAAGTGAAAAACCTGAAAATACAGTTAGACCTGGGTTTTATATACTATTGTAACAAAGGTGATAAATTGTAGTGAAGTGAAAAAGGAAAGGGGGTTTGAGTTTCTAGAGCCAATACATTTTGGGAAAGTGGGTACAAAAAATATGGGGAAACTAATATTAGACAAGTGCTATTTTGATAAGGTATGTTTATACAGATTCATCTTGGTGCTAGCTCTTAGCCACTGGTGATAAGGGCTTTTATTCTAGTACAGGAGGAAAAGGAGAATTTATGCCACTTTCACAAAGGGAAATCTGTGCCCTGCTTTCAGGCAGGTAAGTGGAGAACAGATCACATTTCCTCTCTGTGTTGATTTTCAATTGTCTTCAGCTCAAAACTATTCTTATGCCAAAGTGGCATATTTTAGGTTGTCATATTCTGGATGCCTTCATAGTTATTGGTTAAAACATTTGACTAATTAAATAGCAAATAGAGCCTAGAAAAAAGATCATATGTGGTGTTAGTGATGGTTGTATATGCTAGTGATAGTTGGATATGCTCTGAATAAAGCCTCTTTTATTTTTTGTTATGCTTCTCACTTCTCTTCCTGAATGTAAAGTTGCAAATGATATGCTATCCAGTTTTTAACAGGTTCTGCCAGGACTGACCCTATATTCATCAGTTATATCCTCAAACGTGAGGGGAGGAAAAAGAGCAAGGAAAGTAGTTCTATTTTCTCCTTTGGGGCATCCTTGATTTCCATAGAAAATCAAAAGTCATTTTGGTAATACACAAGTAGGAATTGTGAAGTGTTATGACTCATTTTGTTTTGGCTTTGTACAGTATAGAAATTTTTTTGGCTAGAAAGGAATTTTTTTAATCTTCCAGTGTTCCCCAAACAATTCTCCTCCTTTCTGAATAGGTAGTTCTCTCTTTGCACAGACATTCTTCTGGGCTTAGCTGATGTGTAACCTCCTAACCCCTCATTAATAATTTCCTGAGGCCAGTTTGTCATAAAGAAACATTGCAGCATGGACTCTGTGTGTGTGTGTGTGTGTGTGTGTGTGTGTGTGTGATTACTCTTTAATGACCAACTAGAATGATACTAATGCTCTTCAAAAAAAAAAAAAAGTGAGCATGAGACACTTTCCCCAATAGTTTGCAGGTTAATCAAGGGAGTCACACCCTTAGGCAGAAGGTAATAAATGCTTTTTAATTTCTCTCCATTATTTAAATTAAATGACTCATCTTTAATACTGTACACACATGTGACTAGTTTGAGTATTTAAAGGAATAATCATGAATCTTTCAAAGGCTTCTTAATATTAGGAGATCAGTGCATAAATTTCTCTCTTTTTGGTTCTTGACATAAGAGGTTTTCTTTCTTTTCTTGAAGAAATCACCAAGAAACTGGTTGTGTTCAGCGATGGGCATTTGGGCTTCCACCCTTCTCGAGACACTGTAATCTTTTCTCACCTTTCTCATATTTCAGCTACACATGCCATCAGTGAATTTCACACTGGTCCCATGGCTGGCCGGTGGAGCAATAAACCTCCCATGAGAAATGCTGTGAATTATACAGAGCTGTCATTACTCAGGGGATACGAGGTAACGATCAAAATGCTGTCTCCCCATGGGAAAGTACTCACACTCTAATGTTAAGTGAAAAGGCAGAGTGAAAATAGGATTTTAAATATTTTTATGTGTGTTCCCATAAATATTTCTGTATATGTACAAGGACTAGAATGAAGTACACTAAAATGTTGTATTTCATCTACAAGGGCTATAGGGAAGCAATGAGGGTGTTGATATTTTCTTTCTTAAACTACATATAGTGTTTTCTAAATTTTCTATTGTAAGCTTATATTACTACTATAGTTGAAACAGTGCTGTGCTGATGCCTTAAGCCTAATTTAAGCTGTATGTTTGGAGAGTATCAAATTCAAGTAGCATTTTCTCTTATTGTAATAGAAAGTACTTAAATGCAAAGACTGTTCAGAAGCCTAGAAGATGGCATTCTTAAAGGTGGCCATTTAGACTTAAGACTTAGAATTGGCTCTTAATTTCATTCCAGAGGCTAGCTGTGGATACAGTCAAGCAATGAGACGATTGTGGCAATTAGCGCAGGCGAGCCATCACAGCAATTATCTATGTTGTTTTTGGCACTTTACAAGAAATATTGTTTTCACAAAACCCAAGAGTTTTGTCTGGGAAGAAAGAAGATAGCTGCCAACATTCGGCACCATATGGGATTTTCTTCTTCTTTTTTTTAAAGCTTAATGTGTAGACTGTATATCCGTTCTTAAGCCTCAAAGATCAAGAAAATATTATTTGTTTGGTTTTTTTTTCTTTTGATACACTTGCTGGAAACATCTGGAACATGCCATTAGTTTGTATACCATGTACTTCATTTATAGACAAGTGTGTGAGATTAAAAACCATGGAAAAGAATAAACGCTGCTTTTGCAGCTGTATTGTATATCACACCATCCAAGGTCTGTAATGACCATGTAGCTGCAGGCTTGTCACATTTATTGAGACTAGTAGATCGAGACACCGTAAATTAATTTGCCTAAGTACAGTATATCCATCAGCTATACCAGCACCTGTCTCTTATTGAAATCAGGCAGTTTCTGATTTCATTGCTACTTTGCTTTGACCCTAAGACTGAGTGCTCACACACTCTACAGTCTATGGACATACAAACCCTCATCTATTTTTGTGACAGCCCTCATCTATTTTGTGACTTTTAGAAAATCAAGTATGAAAGTTGTTTCAAACTCTAGGTATCAAGCATTTAGAGCATTTTGCTCTAAGGAATACTATTTTGTTTTCAGGAGGAAACACTGTGGTGTGTGTTTATGATATTGAGCCGACTAAGAGTTCAGTTTAAGAGAGCAGGAGAAAAAGTCTGATAGTAATGATCTCGTGACTGCAATTATACCTCAACTAAGGCAGTTTGGAATATTATCTGCCTTTAATTTTGTCTACATAAGTAAAGAAATAAACAACAAATAAAGGTAACAAAAACCACACAAATGTTTTATTTTCTGAATCTCATTTTTCATATTTCCTTTATCTTTCATTGTCATGACTTTATTTTGATGTTTGCTCATGTTTCAAACGAAAACTGCTGTCTGCAGAGTCTGTGGCCCCTCAAAGTGCATTGACTAGGCCATGTCAGGGAAGAACTTCACATCAAAAGAGAGTTTTGAGTAAGGAAGAAAGTTTGGCGTTTTGGGTAGGGAAATTGGTGCCAAAGCAACCCTCTTTGTAACCTGTGGTGGAGACATCCATGATGCAGGGGTGCGGAGCCACAGCTGTTCATATAGACAGACCCTTAATAAGGGATGGCTGTTCAGGGGCTTGTGTGCTCTCCTGCTGTTTCTTTTCCCCCTTTGGTCTTTTATCCTGTTTATTTCCTAGTGACTAGAATCCCAAAAGATTAGAGTCCATTCTGCTGACCTCCTTCTCTTATGTCATTTAGGATTTGTAATGTTGACTCATTAACACTCCTCCACTGGGGTGTCTGAGCAGAGAAACCCATTTCTGCTTCCAGCATTCTCAGCACTGCAATTGAGATCACTGTGCTCCTTTACCTTCCTCATTGATGTAATGTTACAAATTATTTCATTCTTTTATTGCTTTTGTTCTGGACATTTTCAGGGTTAAGGAAATCTTTAAAAATATACAAACATGTACTGGAAGTTATTTAGTTATCATCTTGCTTTGCCCTCCCCTTCTTGTAGGAGTGAGATCATTTTCTAAGAGGTGAAGTCATTTTCTTAGTCATGTACGTTGTTGGCTGTAGGACTAGAACACAAGCCTAACTCCCAGTCCGGAGGTCTGTCTGCCTCATCATATCATGCCTTTCAGTGCTCATGGTCTTGATGTTAAATAGGCAAACTCCTGAGAAAATTCAGTAGCTCTTCCTTCTGGGACCTTAGCAAATATGAGCTCACTGTTGCCTTAGAAAAGGGAGTTGTTTTAAAAAATTGTTTAATTTCTAATGCTATGCTTATTAAGTAAAGAAATAAAACCAAGGGCATTTTTCTTCTAAAAGGTAAAAACCTTGCATAATTGTTTATAATTTTCATTGATAAATAAATGAAATCATCTTGGGTGAAATATTATGTAGTGTGAATTAAAGTGGGTTGATGTCTGTTCCAGATTTGTACATTTTATATTTCAGATTAGATTGTTTACCATATGCTGTGAAACCAGGGCTGTTAATTTTGCTTCGCTCTGATTGCATCTTCTATTTCAAAGTGGTAGATGAGGAACTATTTGAACATTTTACTTTAAATTGCTTGATTTTAAAGTTATTTCCCCTATATCTTCTCTGTTAGAGTGAAAAATGTTAATAAATAGTACTTTCTGCAAGACTCACAGTACCCCTTTTTGCATATTCTGTGAGCTATTTTTAATATGTAGGACATAACCTACTTTTATCCCTTTTTCATAAATATGATAAATGTTTTATCATTTGCAAGAAGAAATATCAAGACTAAAGGATCCTGCTGTTGGAATGATAACTACTGTCAAATCAAATATGGGAAGAGTTTGGAATAGGAGTTCTAATTTCTTAGTTCTTAGTAGTTGATTTGGATAAGATGTGATCAGCTCCTGGCAGTAAAGAGCTGAAATCCTTCTGATAATGAGCCTGGTGATTCAGGAGTCAGATTGAGCTCATGAGTGAGTATCATAATAGAGAGAAAGGGGTGCAGTATTGGATATTTTTCAGAGAGAATAGAAACTGAACTGCTGAGTCTGTATGGTCATTAAAATTCCCAAGGTGCTTTTTGCAAGATTATGAGTTTTTAGCCAGCATCCCTGACCAAGTGAGTAATTGCTCTGCCAATCGCTCCTGCAATTTCATTTGTACAAGGTCATTGCATCCACTTCCTGAGCTAGACCATCACATTAAGGGAGAGTGGCCCCTTTGACTGAGAGAGAGAGTATCTCTTTAATTAACAAACTCATTTGCCCCACCCTGCTTTGGGAAGAGACAAGAGTTGTTTAGCATCTATACATACATCAGAGCTATTTCTTTTCTTTTAAATCTTTGGTCTTTAGTTTAGACTTTTGTCCAGAAGAAAGCGTATTGCCAATATAAGTTTTCCCTGCTGATTTTATATATATATTCATAGTTCTTATTCATTATTTTTCAACAGTTATTTATTGAGCATTTGTGACGTGTGCAGCAAGATACCAAGCACAGGTGATTCTCGCAATGGACAGAATGTGCAAATCTCTGGTCTCCTGGAATTTACATTCTAGTGAGGGAGAACAATGACATCATAAATAAGTAAACTATTAGTATGATGGACAATGATCAGTGCTGTGTTTGGGGGTCAGGGAGTGCAAGAGTAGGGAACACTTTGAAGCAGGTCATGGAGAGCCTACTTAGGAGGTGACCTTGAGCATAGATCGGCTGAGAGGGCCACTGGGAGAGGCAACGACTCAGGGATAGGAGTTTGCCTGGTACGATGGGGGAATGGTAAGAGGGGTAGTGTTCTGGAGATGGATGTGCAGATGAGTGATGGATCTTATATAGTGACTGATATTTCTGCTGGACTGAGAACACTCTTATGAGAGCAAAGGAACAAATGCCATCATGATGACTTAGCCAAGAATAATGTAAGGAAGTGGTCAGATTTCAGACATATTCTGAAATGAGAGCTGTCGGCATTTGGGAACAGACTGGAAATTAAGAGTTGAGGATGGATTGCAGGGGCAATCCTGAAGCTACCATCTGTGGGTCTTGACAGACATCTTTCTCTTTGGTATGCTGTTTTTATCTTAAGAGTCTTCAGGCTACTTCTTAATTGTCCTAATTTGGTAATAGGGGACACATTAGTGGGTTGTGACAGTAAAAGTGTGTAAGAGATTCAAGTTGGCGATGGATTCTATTTTTCATTTATAATCATAAATAAATAATGCATGTGAGTAGAAGACCAATAGCAGAGAAGGAAGCAAATCTATTGATTTGGAAGAGTATTATTACTCTTGAGTATTAAGAGTATAGAGTATTAGTATTCCACTCTAGCCAAGTGGAAGACTGAACTTTTAAAAATAGAAGCTGTTTGCACTAGAATAAGGAATTCCATTTAATAATAAATATAGCTAATGCTAATTGAGTGCTTACATCTTCTAGACATGCATCTAAGCACTTTGCATATTAATTTCTCTAATGCTCACAAAAATCCTTTGAGATATATGATTGGTATTACTCCCAATTTAAGGAGAATGTCAGGCACTTGGCCAAGGTCAAGTGGCTGGACAAGGGTTTCCACAAATGCAGACTGGTTCTAGGACACAGGCCCTTAATCATTACATTATAGTAGCTCTAAGAGCCACTTTAACTCGTTAGAATTAAAGCTCTAATTTGGTTAGGTGCTAAGCAGACTTGTCAGTTTACAGTTTCATTTCTTTAATGTAGACTGGTCAATGAGCGTTCTTAAATACTCTGAAGTTTATTCTTACTAAGAGAACCGGGTTTAAATCTTGGTTTACTTACTTTTTGGTTACATGATCTTGACTTCTTTACTTAATCTTTCTGAACATTTAATTTCCTAACTTGTAAAATTTAAAAATTAAAAACTACCTTGCAGGGACATCTAGCGAAATACCTGGACTGCTTAACAAATTACTGTTTCTCTGCCCATCATTCTGTTTAGATTGATTGAAAAATGAATATAATGGTGGTTTCTAAAAACAAATTGGATAGAATGAAAAAAAATAATGTGGTGAGGCCTACAAAACATTCCCATGTAGCTTCATAGGAGGATATAAAAGAGATAATTTTTGTGCATTTACTTATAGCAGTGCTTGTCAGATTTGAATGTTCATTTCAATCCTCTTGGATCTTATTAAAATGCAGATTGTGCATCAGTAAGCTTGGGGCAGGCCTGGGTTTCTGGATTTATTTATTTATTTTATGAGTCAGAGTCTCACTATGTCACCCAGGCTGGAGTATAGTGGCATACTCACGGCCACTGCAGCCGCGACCTGCTGGGCTCAGGTTATCCTCTCACCTCAGCCTTCCATGTAGCTGGAACTACAGGAACGTGCCACTACACCCAGCTGATTTTTTGGTTTATTGCAGAGTTGAGGTTTCGCCAAGTTGCCTAGGCTGTCTCGAACCTGCCAGCTCAGGCAACCCTCTCACCTCGGCCTCCCAAAGTGCTGGGATTATAGGCGTGAGCCACTGTGCCCAGCCTGGATTCTGGATTTCTAACAGGCTGGTGTGATGCTGATGCTATTGGTCTGTGGAACACGCTTTAGCTAACAAGGGCATATCAAAACAGATTTATGGAGAAGCACCATGGAGCATTAGAGTGAGTAATCCTGAGGTCAATATCAGTAAAACATTTTAACAGAGTTTCTCAGAGATAAAATGAGCTACATCATAAGTATGTATTCTCTCTTTACCCAAAGCTATATCTGATTCATTTCTGATCTGCTGTTGCCGTATCTGAAATGCTGGGGGTTGAGTCATACTTGTATTTTCTCTTCCTCATTGGTAGACGTTAACCTTAAATAGAAGTGGGTAGAGCATTTAAGCATTATTGTTTCCTGGACTGTGAGACTAGCAAGCCCAGATGTTTTAGAAGGAATTCACTTACTGAAAAGATAATTAGATTAAATGACTGCTGATGTTCATTTTAACCTTGTGATAAGACTTAAGCTGAAAGTGATAATCTGAGATCTGTGTAGTGTCCCTCTAGCAGGTTACTAAGCAGGAATCACAGAATTTCCCTAAGATTTTAAATGGAAATTTTTCATTGCATTCATAGTCTCTCATATTCATTTGAGTGCTTTCTTATCATAGTTTTGTAATATTGTAATAACATATATGTGCATATGCCAAATAATGTGTACTTCCATTATTTAGTTTCTTTAATTTATTGTTAGCTAGGGTTTTTTTGGTCTGTTTTAGGTAACCATGATTTGTGCACTTGCTGTTTCTAAGTTTTCAAAATTTAGCCTACTTAGTTACTAAGACGTGTGCATGGATAGGGAGGGCATTGTTATTGACCACAACTACATTCTTTTTCCCTCAATTTTCACACAGTGTTAGTGTTTTTGGGAAAAAAAGTGTCTATTTATGGGAAATGTGTTTTCTCTTCTCCTGTGGAATCTTAAAGGCTCATTTTCAGGTAACTTCTAGAGCTGCCACCTGTTAAATTATAGTGATTCTATGCTTTGTGGATTTTTTTTAATCATGAAAGATGATAAGGTAGAAAAATAAAGTACATTAGACACTAGAAAAATGTTATAGACTTTCTGAATCCTGTTTGCATTGAGCTCTTGGACACTCCTACTCTGGCCAGCCTTCAGGAGCGCCTGTGAGCACAAAGGAATGGCATGTATTTATACTTGTGTAAATAAGATCCTGTAGGCTTTCTACTGAGAACATGCAGGCAGCCCTTTTATGGTCAACAAGGGGTTTTCCCCTGGCCTTTAGGACAGACTACAGGGCTAGGTGCTCCAGAGTGTATTTTTGATACCATCCGTAAGAATGATTTCACATTCTGGCTCCCTTTTATAAAATCTTAGAAATAGTTTTGTTATACTTGTTTTTGTTCACTAATAGATCATCCAGAAACTTATAAAGAGTTTTATGAAAAAAGTCAAAGTCCTTTTTTTTAAAAAGTCAGCTCTGCTCTTGTTCAATTTTTAATTTATCAATAAACTTTTCTTGCCAAATATTGTCATCTCATTATTTTGATCATAGATCTTAGCAGGTTCAGAATTGCTCATATTCCTTCAAGCAATACATGGTATCTTATCTTCTAATGTAACTTCACATTTTGTCATTCACAAAGAGTCTCATACATTCATACACCCAAAGAAATTATTAACCAACCCGAAAGTTGAAAGAAGAAAAATGAGTGAGTAGTTTTAGGAAATAACATTGAGTAAACACATTATTTGATATTTTCTTTTGATTTGATATTATTAACAGCAAATGATATTAATGTTAATTATAATAAAATTATTTTTAAATGGATGTTTTCTAGAATATGATAAACCTGGTGATAAACCACCTTCTTTCTCTCAGCACATATTCCTGTGAAAGATGGTTGGATGGCCAGCTCTAAAATCAAGGTTCTTTCTAGAACTTCAGAATAGAGTTTGTTGAAAGGCATTAACTCTACATGACTGTTACCCCTCTAATGTGCAGGTTCTTTCATGTGTTAGGGAATGCTTCATTTTTAATGATTTTCTACAAGCTGCTCAACTGCATGGAAAAAAATTTAAATAGCATTACTTATAAGCTGTATACTTTATTAAGGACTCTCACCATTACCTTTCACTCACCTCAGATCTCTACCTTTGGATTTATGCTTATTTTTTTTTTAAGAAAGAAAAGTTTATTTAAAAGTAAATTAGAGAGAGAAAGAGAAGGAAGAGAGAAGATTCACCTCCCCAAAGGTGGGAGAGGGGGACCAAAACCAGGAAGCATGGCAACAGCCATGGCTCAAAGAGCACATGGCCATACCAGACTTTAGCAAGGCAATGGCTGCTGGTTGCTTGTGGTTGAATCTTTTAACCACTCCCTTTGGACTATCATTTTGGCTAAATAAGTAACTTTTACAATAACTACTATGATTTTGTGTTATAACATGCTTTTAAAAATTTTGGTACTTAAACTCTTCAAGTTCTCAATCAGTCTCTCTGGGGTGAGATACGAAGCAAGCTCCGGGAACCACACCTGCCCCACACCCTCCTCCTGAATTCCCTACAGACCAGGTACAAGGATTACAATTCAACATAGAATGAATGGCAAAATAACTGGGCTTCAGCCTCTAGCATATCAATTGTTGTAAAAGTATATCAGACCTATTATATAAAAACAAAGGAAACTGTTTTCTTTTGCCAACGTTTACCTGTTTTGAATTCTCAATTTAAGCTACAACCTAACTACATGTCTCTAATGTTTTCAATTTTTCTTTCTTCAGACTTTGTCAAAGTGACTGTATTTACTTGTTAAAGTACAAATATAGATAATTTACATAGGAATATTTCAACTTATGTTTTGAATACATATAATTTACAGGACTTTCACTTCCAACATTGTTTTTTGGTACAATAGCCATTTTCATCGTCATTTGCTTAATAATTTTTGCCTAGATTTTTGCTTATTAATCACTGCATCAGTATGGCCTTCATTATTAATTTACTGTTCAGTCTATGAATACTTATTGAGTACCAACTATATGCTAGGTTGTTTTTCCTCGATCTTTTTGGTCTCGAGACCACTTTACACTTGTGAGGACTATTGAAAATTCCAAAGAGCTTTTGTTTGCATGGATTATATCTAGTGATAGTTACCATATTAAAAATTAAAGCTAAGGAAGTTTATACATATTTATTAATTCATTTATAAATAGCAATGATATATATGTCAATATTTACATATTTGATAAAGTAGTTATATTTTTCACAGCAAAAACAATGAGTAAGGAGAGTGGTATTGTTTTATAGTTTTTTAAAAATATTCTTAGTTTCTTACTGATTAGAAGACAGCTGAATTCTTATGTCTGCTTCCGTATCCAGTTATATCACACGATAGATAGCCTCAGGAAAATTTGACTGTGTGCTTAAGAGAAAGTGGGAGTGAAAAAGACAAAAAACACTTAGTATTATTATGAAAACACTTTGGATCTCATAGTCCTTCAAAGGGTTGTTATGGACAGACACAAGACATTCCCAGACTACATTTTGAAAGCCTTAAGCCATAGTTATGGATAAGTGTGCAAAGAGACACAGATCCTTTCCTTTGGGAATTTTTCCTTTTTAACACTTTAATTGTCTTACCACAAAGTAGTCTCCAAAAAAGGCAGGGACTTGCTTTTGAATTTCACTCATTGTTTTATATTTTGATTTATATTATTAAACATTTCTTAAGTAAATGGATAAAATCAACTGTTGAGATTCTTGAGTATGTATCTACTAATCTGAAATTTAGAGCATAGACAATACTCCAAAATCTTAGAGAAGACTAGGTTAAATTTCTCTTGATTAAGTGCTGTAATTTTTGAACTTTTTCAGGATACTGGAATGTATTCTAAAGTACTTAGGAAGGAAAGCCTATCTTCAAATCGGAAAACAATTGATTTGATAATATATACAATATAATTATAATATAAGAATAATTCCTTTATGGTTCCTTGACTGCACATTAGTAGTTTGAGTCTTCAAATATGTGTTTTTATTAATTCATATTGTTCAGCAGTATAAAGGCCTTTCATATGTAAGTAATCTATTTTAATTGTTGCTAATTGTTAAAGTTTTGGTAAGAAAATGAGAAAATCAGTTCTTTTTTCTTTGCATGTGATTGTAAGTGGGGAACACTGCTTCTAGAAGGTAGTACTGCTGAGCCACTACAGTTGTTTACCAATTTCTGACTTCTTTTCCAGGAAGCCCCTATTAACTTTATATGCTGTAAGCCCAAGTAGTTATATTTCCATCTTTATTCTGCAATCTGTCAACATGAAGCTGATATCAGACAACATGTTGATGTCTTAACATGTTTTTGAAGGCATTTTATTTAACAAGCCATGATTCAAATATACAATGATAAAACCTTTCCTACATGTATTTCATTTGGCTCATGATACAAGTCTGAATTCCGCATTGCCACTTAAATGAAAAACGTGTTTTCTTATATGCAAGATTTGTATAGACTCATCTCTTCAAGCCCTCTTTTATGAGCTGAATTTTATTTTTTAGATTTATGAGAGAAAATGTAGTGAGAAGAAGGCCTTGCTGATTATAAGGTTTTCTTTCATGTAGGGATGTACTTGCTTGTTACTTCTTGTTTCAATATCTGACTCATTGTGTTATTTTTCTAGTGAATTCACATTGTTCATGATGTCAGTATTACAAGTTCATGCACATATTATTGTGCAGTACAGTTTAAGATAATATTTGGAAACAGAAGTAGACACAACTTTAAAGTGGTGATGTAGTAATGATAGTAGAGCATTGGGTAGGGCGAGGGTGTGACTTGGTGTAACTTTCAGCCTAAACTCTAAGGATACTTGTTTAATTAATAATATAGCCCTAGACTTTATTTATCCAAAGGCTGAGAGAGAAGTCATTGTATTGTTTGGTTTAATTCCACGGGCAATAAGGAAGCACAAATCCCACCTCTCAAGTTGGAGGGTGTAATATGTATGTAAGATTTGATAAGAGTGCAGTTTTTACTTCAAGTCAATTTGATTTAAAAATTTAAAATGATTATACCCATTCTAGTATCTATATTTTTCTAATCATTGGAAACAGTCAAATAAACTATACTTATATTATTAATAGTTTACTTATTATTTACAATTTTCTTATGCTATTATATAGGTAGTATGTTTGTTAATAAAACATTAAATATATATATCCTAGTTGTTTTTAAGATTTTTTTTTCTTTGGAATAAAAAACCTAAATTTGCTTGCAAATAACTGCTTTTAATATTTTCTTACATAGCTATGTATTTTACATTTGAATATTCACATCAAGTTATTTTTATTTTATTTTTTTAAAAGCAGGATTTTTTGAGAGGATAGAAAAGCTCCCACAGTGGGAGGGGACCCGAGGGGGTTGCCCATCAAGTTATTTTTTACAAAGATGAAGTCTCATATGTGTGTTATTCCTAAGCCTGCTTTTTTCACTCTACTAAGTTTTGTCAGTGTCTTTTTGTATAAACATTTGCTTGCTATTGTCATGGTTCCTAAGCTGTTTTGTATCATTTGATATTCAGAGAAATCTGTGGGACATTTCTTTCTTCCATAAAAATATGTACAGCAAAAAATATTATATAAAGTTTTAGGGGTCTTAAGACCATGCATCTCTGATTAAGAACCACTGATCATATCATCATTCTTAACTTCTTAGAATTCCATCTTAAGTTGCATAACTTAGGTTTTGTTTAATCAGTGCCTTATGGACTCTAAAAATGTTCTCTTTGACTTAGTGCCTATAAACTGATCTATAGTAAACATTTTGGCATATACTCATATATATTTTAAAATATATTTTTCTATTTATTTATCAGAATGACTATCTAGAAGTTTGGCCATTAGATCCAGAATTTGCTTTTTTTCAGTATGTTTGATGTATATTTCCTACTGTCTTAAAATTATAAAAACTTGTTCTTTCATTAAAATCGTATAAGAGTTCCATTTCACCTTATTTGGCATAATTCTCTTAATCTTTGCCAACCTGATACTATGAAAATTTAATGTATTAATTTAGCAGTTCATAAATGTATATTAAGTGCATTATTCAATTTGAGAAGAATTTTTAACTCTTGGTTTTGTGTCTCTTTCGTTTTCTCATTATTATCTAAATAACTTTATGTTAAGGTATTTTTTTTCCCACCAGGAATAAAATTGCTACTGAAAGAAATGTGCCTTTCAACAACTATTAGAGATTTGTATGGTACTAGTAAACTCAGGAAATTATTCAGAGATTTCAGTCATGACCATGTTCAGAGAAGTGGATGTGTCTTTCTTACTTTTAATTGTTTAGCTAAGTTATTGAAGTCTTTGCTTTAGTCATTGTGATGGTCTGCAGAAGAAATACATCATATTGGAACAGTAAATAGCATTTTATCCAGCTCTACCTGGAATCGTATGTACTCTACTGAGAAGCAAGAATCAAGTCTTTAGTTCAAATGATACTGTTTCCAGGATTACATCCTTGACCTTGCTCTTTTACTATAATTTTTCTTTGGAAATGTCTTCTGTAAAGAGGGCTTCAATAGCCATATTTTATTTATAATTTCTAAACCTCTATTTTCAGCACATGCCTCACTTTTGTCATTCAGACTCATGCATCTACATGCCTGCTGGTTGTATCTATGTGAATATTCTCTTAGTATCTCAATTTTTACATATTTAAAACTGTTGTTACTTCTCAACTCCCAAATTTGGTTCCTCTCATGAATAATAATAGTTTTCACCAAATTGTTCACATCAGAAATCGGAATCTCTTTTTCTTCTTCTCCATCTTTTTTTAAAATGTTTCCTGAGTTCTGTTCATTCTACTTCCTAGTTCTCTCTTACGCATTCTTTTCAGTCTTCTCAGCTGTTTAGTTTTAAGACAACATTATAGTATGCCCAGATTACTGCAGTAATGTCTAATTTGTCATTCTTCTTCTGTTCATGTCACCCATCCCATCCACCAACACTACTGTCAGATATGTCAGTCTCTTAAAATTTCTCCACAGCTCTGCTTTGCCTTTGGATAAAATTCAAGTTCCTTAGCATGGTTTTCAAATTTGTCAGTTTTTCCCAATTGCCTTTTTCTGGAGTGTTGTCTGGTCTTTTATAAATCCCCTTTACCTCTCATTTACCCCATGATCTAAAATGCACAGAAAAGAACAAAAAACTCAGTGCTGGCATTGGTAGGTCATAGAGAAGGTGAAAACTGCTTGTTGTTGTATATTTTAAGACAAAATAAGTCATTTGTTAGACCAATTAATTGTATTAGTTCCTCCCTTTCTTTGAATAGTAGTGAGCTGCAGGGTGGAAGTGATGGAGAAGAGAGAAACCTGAAATGTGGTAGAAATTCTCTTCTGAAAGTTTCCATTTTCCCAAATTCTGATCCATTCTTGAGAAGCAGTCAAAGTTTGAAGTTTAAATACTCTCCAGTGAGATATTTTCATCCCATGCTACCTAAAGACAGATATTTTTTTGAAACTCAGCCTATGGAGATGTTGGGTTTACATCGATTTCACAAAAAAACACAGCAGACTGTGATAGGAAGTCATATAGCTAGCAAGTTAACAGGGTGTTTATAGCATTAACTGACACAAGCCAAAGAGAGTGGTAACTTACATTTTAATATTAACTTCCAGTGACCATAATAGGAAAAGGAGAGATACTGATTTGCAATTACACCTTCTGATGTATTTTCATTATCTAGCAAAAGTCAGTTTGTGTTTATTTTAATATTTTGCAAAGTGTGTACTTGACATTTTAATTTCCTTGAGGGCAAGGATTTTGTGTTCATGTTGTTTATTGTAAGATCTAGCATATACAGTCCGTTCTTAGTTTTCAAAGTAGTCATATATGGTCTATAAAGTCATTGCAAACACTGAATTAATGGACACTGAACTACTGGCTCCTATGGCTGTTTAAGGATTAGTTTTCTGTAAGTCCCTGGTTGCAACATTTTTGTCACCTTATCAATACATAACCTTGTTTCATGCATGATTCTGTTTACAGACATCTTATTTAATATATAGAGTCATGTACTGCAAAACTCCATTTTAGTCAGTGATGGACCACATGTATGATGGTGGTCTCATAAAATTATAATGGAGCTGAAAATTTTGTTTATCACCTAGTGATGTTGTAGCCATTGTAATGTAGCTCAATGCATTACATATATATTTGTGGTGAAGCTGGTCTAAACAAGCATACTATGCTTCTAGCCAGTCCTATAAAAGAATAGCACATATAATTATGTACAGTATATAATACTTAATAATGATAATAAATGGCTGTGATACTGGTTTATGTATTTACAATGTTATACTTCGTATTGTTATTTTAGAGTGTACTTCTACTACTTATTAAAAAAAAAAGTTAACTGTGAAACAACCTCAGACAGGTCCTTCAAGAGTTATTCCAGAAGAAGGCATTCTCATCATAGGAGATAACAGCTCCATGCATGTTATTGCCCATGAAGATTTTCCAACAGGATAAGATGTGGAGGTGAAGACAATGATATTTATGATCCTGACCCTGTACAGGCCTTAGTTAATGTGTGTGTATGTGTCTTAGTTTTTAAAAAAATTACTTAAAATTAAAAAAAATTAAAACTAGAAACAAGCTTATAGGAGTATGGATCTAAACACAGAAAATATTTATGTACAGCTGTATTTATATAATTTGAAAATATGTTGTACAATGTGTTTGTGTTTTAAGCTAACTCTTATTACAAAAGAGTAAAAATGTTTAAACAATTAAGTTTTCAAAGTAAAAAAGTTACAGTAAGCTAAGGCTTACTTAGATGTTAAATATTTTATTGTTGAAGAAAGAAAAATATTTTTGAAAATTAATGTAGTGTATCTTAAATGTACAGCATTTATAATGTCTACAGTAATGTATAGTGATGTCTTAGATGTTCACTCATCACACGCTCACCCAGAGCAACTTCCAGTCTTGCAAGCTCTGTTCTTGGCAATAGCCCTATACAGGTGTACCATTTTTAATCTTATTGAATTTTTACTATATCTTTTCTGTGTTTAGATATGAGAGGAACCCAACAAAATAAAAACCCTGGAATTATTTTTTGGAGGGTAAGCCCTTTGTAGTACAGCCTTTCCCCGCTAGGTAAGTGTTCTAGGAATCCATCGGCATCAGTGTACCAGCTAGTCTTGTTGTGAAAGGCTGCATTTGGCTTCAGTAATTTTTTTTTTTTTTGTTTTGGAGATTCTTTCAGTGCATCTGCCCATCCATGATGGATGATTTACCAGTGCACCTGCCCACACCACATCGAGTGTTCAGCAGTTTTTGACAAAAATGGAATGACTCGCATGCTCCACCCTCCCTATTCACCTGATTTCTCTCCAAGAGACTATTTTGCTTCCCCAATGAAAAAAGTCCTCAAAGGGAAATGTTTTGCCGACCTGGAAGAGGTGAAACAAAAAAATAGCAGAAGCACTAAAAGGCACCAAAATGGACGAGTTCAAAAACTGTTTTGAGCAGTGGAAAAAGTGTCTTGATAGATATATTTCATCCAACAGAGACTTCTTTGAAGTTGACTGAAGTGTAAACATGTAAGAATAAATACACAATTTTTTGTAAATAAATTCTGGATTTTTTGGGGGGTGTACCCCTTGTGTATGGCCCTCCTGTTGTTTTCTAATTGCCTATAGTATTCAGTACAGTAATATGCTGCACAGGTTTGTAGCCTACCAGCAATAGGCCATACTATATATTCTAGCCGTGTGGTAGGCTATACCACCTAAGTTTGTGTGTGGCACTCTATGATGTTCACACAACAAAATTGTCTAAGGACACATTTTGCAGAATGTATCCGGGTTGTTAATTGACACGTGACTGTACACTGTTGGTTCATTAACATGGTACTCATGGCCCACAACACTATAGCTCATACCTGAATGAAGCTTATCTAGGCACATCATAGTCTTATTGTGCCTAGGAACACTCTTCAGCACTTCACTTCTAGACTTTGGGAAATTTTAAACAGCGAAATTGCCAACAAAGGGCAAAAAATGTGAAAAACCTAGCACTAAATATACTACAAAAGGGACACTTATTTACAGCATGGAAGTTGAAACAAGAAGGCAGAGCATATCATTGTTCCACATCAGCGGTGAACAGTGTCATCTTGGGTGACTCCAAGTTTTATGCTGCTATTTGTATGTACTTGTCTGGCCAATAACCGCAGAAGGTGCTGTGTGTGGATTTGGGAGTTACAAATAAATTTTAGCCAGTAGGTTAATTCACAAATATAGAATCCACAGTAGTAAGTTTGGCAGTAGTAAGTATGAGCAGCATTTTATGTTAAGAATATATAGCTAGTATCTAGTGATATCAACTGTGGGACAGCATTTTACTAGCTTTCTTATATTTGGGTCTTTAAAAAACCCTATGAATTAGCTGAATTCCTTGTCCAGGGGAGGCACCTCCGACTCAGAGAAGGTATGGAACTTGCCTGAGATCTGACAGTCAAGTACCAAGTGGTTAAGACTCCATTCTTTTTTTTTTTGTTTGAGTTGGAGTCTCACTCTTGCCCAGACTGGAGTGCAGTGGCCGCTCCCGGCCACCGCAGTCTCGACCTGCTGGGCTCCGGCGATCCTTCCGCCTCAGCCTTCCAAGTAGCTGGAACTACTGGCGCGCGCTACCACGCCCGGCTAATTTTTTGATTCCTTGTAGAGATGAGGTCTCGCTTGCCCAGGCGGGTCACGAACACGCGGGCTCAGGCAATCCACTCACCTCAGCCTCCCAAAGGCGCGGGATTACAGGCTGAGCCACCGAGCCCGGCTAAGACTCCATTCTTAACAGGTCCTTATGCCTCAGTCATGCAATGACTATTAACTTGCATCCCCTACTTTTTTCTTCATTTTTCAAGTACACATATAGTGTGTTATTCTTTCAACTAGATAAAGTAAATATTATGCTTACTTTGATTGCTGAAAGGTAAACTCAAGTGCATTTATTTATCAATTTTTTAAAAAATCCCTTTAAAGTGCAAATTGTAGGAAATGTAAAAATGAATTTAACACAGACTCCTGATCAAAACAGGGCAAACTGAATGTTCCTAATAGTAGATTAAATTAGCATCACATGAATAAATATTTCTCTCTTACCCCCTTTATGTACACATTTTTTAAAGCTTTGAGCAATTTTGAAACCAAATTATAACTATAAATGTCACGGTTAGGTATTATACATGCTTTTTAATTGCTGCTGTAATATATTTTTTATGAGGAATATATAGAACAATATTCAAGGGAATGAACATTCTAAAGTAAAAAATATTCCACTACCTGAGTTTTTTGTTCGACACGTGTAGGTAAAAGAAAAGCAACTCCTATAAATGTCATGTTCAAATACATACAAAGAAATGTTCCACTGTGAGTATAAACCATAATTCTGAATAAATATCTCCACTTCAGTTTAAGGGGATAGTTAGCATAGCAAATGTCTGGGTGGTCCACGGTTTCATGGAACTTGAGTGTGCGAGGGAGTAAGGGCCAGTAGGCTTGATTTCTAATATTAACAACCTTGCATTTGTCTATTGTCTTGGCCCTAGTTGCCCCAGCTCTAATAAACAGTTAAGGTGTGATGCACTTCAAGATTACTGTGGGTCGTTTTTCTTGGAGAGTTATGAAAGAGAGTCACTACTGCCTCACCTCCCCCATAGCAGGCCAGCCCTGTGATTGTCAAGTGTCCTGAAGCAAATGTAATAACCAAAGATGTTAATGCAGTCCTGGGCAACTTAAGCCTTCATGGATCTTTGCCTATAATTTAAGTTTCCTTTTCAGTGGAAATATAATACTCTTTGTCCTGTAGCTTAGAGGCACTCTTAACAGTCTTTTTATTGTCACTGTTCAGTTATCTTTTCAGAAGCTCTACATTAGCCTTGGGAAGGTAAGCCAAAAAAGTTTTAATAACAGGAAATACTTGCGATTTTACCCATACTACAAAAGAATTCATGTTTATTGGTTTCAGGTTCCAAAGGTCAGAATTCTAAGGCTGTCACATCCTTTGCTTTCACAATTTTTGTCAATTTTGTCTATTCAGAACAAATTTGCTGCATTCCACATTTGGCTGGCTGTCCTTCCACCCCTTCAGCCTGCACCCTCAACAATAAGTAGCAGGAAAAAGAAGTTAAAATACAGTTAAGGGGTTCTGAGCAGGGAAATTTAAACCAATAATAAGATGATAAGGGAAACCGAGTAAGGCTGAATTTCATATGTCATAAAATTGTAAACCTAGATTCTTAATAATTGTCCTGATTATAAGGAGTCTCAGCTTTATAATGGGATTTCATTTTTGTTTACAATTGTATACCTGTGGCAAAGTCTTATTTCATAAAATGTCTTTTAAGTTAGTATAAACAATTCATTTCCTATTTTACTTCCACGCCCCCAAAATGTTACATTATAATTTGTTATCCCACAGATATTTCATTAATGATTCTTATGGCTTCATCCATATACCTCAGATATCTGAAGCCAGCACTCTCCTGAAATCCTTTCATTTCCCCATATTTAGTGATTTTTGCATGTTTTTGTACATGCTCTTCCCACTGTGTGACATTTCTTTTTCCACAGGTCTATCTGGAAAATTATTTATCAATAAGGGTGAATGACCTCGAATTTTGTGAATCAAATCCACCTTTGAACATGATTCCTTTTTAAAATGCAATTTTAAGAAATATTTGCATACAATGTATGTGGGTAGCCCAATATTCACACATTTGTACACAGGTGAGGTGAAAGTTAAAGTATGCTTTTGAGAGGTTGGAAACAAGTGAGTCTAATGACAAATTAATCTAGTAACAAAACCAGCTTCATTTAGTTTAAATCCAAAATTAAATGGCAACCCATTTGGTGTTCTAACATCTGGTGTATCACCATGTGTGACCCAAGGGTTTTTTTCAACATTTCTACTTGTGTGGGCCTTTGAGAAGGGCTGTGCACTTCTCAGGACACTACAAGTTCTGGCCTGTCAACACAGATATCTTGAAAGGGCCATTTGAAAGCAGGAGAGGTAACTTGTGAGATCAAATATTTAAAAATGTTATCAACTATTCCTAAATCCATAATTCACCAAAAGATAAATAACCAGGGAATATTTTCCATTCTACTCTGCTAAAGTTGAGTACTGGCTCCCTCTTTTCTTATTAGCTGACCTGAGTTAACCCTTATTAAACAGTAAATCATCCCCTGAAGGAGGAGGGGAAAGACGAAAGACTTGCCTCTTTGGGTAATTCTTTTGTGTTTTGATGCATTCTGGAAGGCTGGAAGAACAGAGATTTCATGTACAGACACCATGGAGCAAAACCAGTTTTTTTTTTTTTTAATGGAGAATATATTATTAACCTTTATTTGCTATGAAAGTTGATTTTATGAACTATAAAAGTGGTCTTTATAAGATATGCTAGTTACTTTTTCTTCTTTCTTCCTTTCTCTCCAACTAGTATCTCACATAGATAGCTTGGGTTGTAGAATGTATTTTTTTCATAATTTCTAATTCTTGAACAGATGCTGATAAATTTTTGCAAGTACATAGATACTTAAATATTGGGTTAACACACCATAGTATTTTTATAATTACTCAGTTATTTTCCAAATAATTGATTAATTTGAATGTTGTTTCTTCTTAATGTTTTTCATTTTATGCCTTTTTTTAAAACTAAGGGATTCTACGTTGAAGGTCTGTAATGCTTGGTCTGTTTCAAAGTATTTAAATAGCAGAGGTGTTACTGCTTCTTTGTCTATTGCTATCATCTGACCCTCCTACATTGCCCTCATAGATTCATGTACAGCAATTGTTTCTATGCATTTCTTCTTTTTGGAAGAGCTCATGAACACTCTTGGAACTTATAATTCCTTTGCCTGTTGTGTTTTATTATTTTGCTTGGCTTTCTTGTACATGGAATCATGTATTGTTAACATGATGGTGCTCTTAATAACTACCATAGACATAAACACTTAGTTCTTCAGAACTATAAACGTTATTCTTAGGATAACCAATATGAGAAAAAGTGAAATCTCTGTAAGCAGTGGTTTTCAGAAAGTCTGTTATGACTAAAGTCTGTTCTTTAGAGGTTGTGTACTAAAATGTCTTAAAAGACCACCATAAAAGGGTGTTTATCATATTCTCTTAAAGAATGATAAAAATAAACTGAACCCATGGAATTGAATGGAAGGATATGCAGAGACAAGCGTAGAGCAAGGATTTGGGTGTAGTATATTTGCAGTCTTTGCATCCACCCCTCCTTTTGCCGTTTGGGCCTCAGCCATTCTTTCCCACCAGTGTGTCCCCTGGTACTTGACTCTTCAGCCATTTGTTCTGAGCCTGTGTTTCCTCTTCTCAGTACCCAGCCTAGCTCTGTTGCTTTTATTTTATCCTGATCCAGTAATTGGTAATCCCACATTACAGATACAGAGCCAGGTGTACATGCCTGTAGTCCTAGCTACTTGCAGGATGTTTGTTTGAGCCTAGAAGTTTGAAATCAGCCTGGCCAACATAGTGAGAAATAAGTCTCTTAAAAAAAATCAGATCAACAGATAGATGAATGGGTGCTATTAAATGACCTACATTGTGGCAGAATATAACCAGAATGCAAAATAGAAGATATGAGTGAGAACTGAATTTCTGGGTGCATAATGGTTGCTCATAGTACATTAGTATAGTGGAATGATTGTTTGTAGTACATTAGTACAGTGGACAATAATATCCTACAAAATGGAAGTGCAATAATTATATATAATATTTAATAATTATATAATTTTAATTTTTTCTTATGCCCTACCAAATATGTATTTGGCACTATAGAAAGTGAATTATTTTCTTAAATTGAATACTTTGGAGATGTATTTAATGGTTCCAGTATTCTATAAATATTCACCAATCCCATTTATATATTTTTATCATTGAGCAGACTAAACTATTTAATGAACTCCAGAATTATCCTCCTATTAATACCTCACTTCTCTGATTTTGTTCTTCAAATCTTGACTCTTGAAATGGATTCAGCTTCTAAGAGTTTACAGGTCAAGTTCTACAAACTTTAAAAGACTCCAAGCTCTAGTTTAACTTCTGTTTTCCCCCTCATAACCTTCTATGGTTTTGCCAGGTGAAAATAAAGTTTTTCCTGAACTTTTCACATTTCTTTATTTGTATCTCTCTTAGGACAATTATCAGTCAATCTTCAAGAGTCTTAATTTCTTAAAAATGTATATTCACTTATGATATATGATTAACTTCCCACAGTTTTCAGCATAATGCCTTAAATTGATTTGTTATTCAGTAAATATTTATTAAATGAATGAGTAAAAGAACAGAGTGAGGCCGGGCTTGGGAGACTCAGCCTGCAATCCCAGCACTTTGAGAGGTCGTGGTGAGTGGATTGCCTGAGTCTGTGGTTTTGAGACCAACCCAGGCAACTTGGCGAGACCACGTCTCTACAGTAAATCAAAAAACTAGCCAGGCATGGTAGCGCATGCCTATAGTTCCGGCTACTTGGAAGGCTGAGGAAGAAGGATCGCTGGAACCCAGCAGGTCGATGCTGGGGTGGCGGTGAGTGTGCCACTGCACTCCAGCCTGGGCTGTAGTAATTGCTGAGATGCAATAAAAGATTATTGACATCAATTAATTCCTTGGAATCCTGTCTCTTTATATGTAATACTGCCCTTAGGACACCTCATCTGATCTTGTGCCTTCAGATGCTCATGCATGAAGATGGCTCCCATATATCTATCACCAGTTCTCATATTTCTTTCTGATTCCAAATGTGTGCAACTATCCAGAAATCTAACAGGTATCTTAATTTTAACATGACCAGAACAAACTCTTCATTTTCCTTCCTCATATGTGCTTTTCCCCAATTCTTCTTTCTCCCTGGTAAAAGGGACCACTGATGGCACCCTGTGTAGAGTCGCTAATAAGGAAAGTCTGAATGGTTCTGAATCTGACTCTTTCCCACCCTCCTTGCACCCTAGTTAATCAGCAGGTCAGCTTCTTCCATGTTGACTGCCAGCATCACTCCTGAAATTCAAGAGTGTCCTGAATTTCTTGCTTCCACTTACCATTGCCACTATTCATTTGCACCATAATCTTTTAAATATGAAAATAAACCTATCAAGCATTATACCTTGGATTCTGAAGCTTTTTGTGATGTGACCTTTATCTGCTTTTCTCACCTAATTTTATGCTAGTTTTCTCCTTTGCCCAGTACATTCTGACCCAACTGACCTTTCCTTGCCATAAGCACATGGAGCTCCATCCTAGTCTGGCAATTCTTTAAGTCTATCCTGTTCTGGCAATTCCTTTGGTCTGAAATCTTTTACCCATGATCCTTCTTTTTATTTATATATCAGCATAATTGTCTTCTCCTGCATGATGCCTCCAGCAGGCCCTCTTGTATGTCCTGTCCTGCCCTGCCCTGCCTACTGCACAGTGTGAGGACAACTGCCAGTACCTATGTTTCTTTGCCTGTGAGCTGCCTCTTCTGTATTTGAGACTCCATTTGCTGCTCAGCAGACCAGAAGTACTAGGAAATTCTCTCTCCCCCTTAAGCTCTCAACCAGTGGCAAGTAGGATTTGGTGTACAAATACTCCAAAGTTCCTCCACTCCTTAGGTACATAACTCAGAAGCATGTCCCAGGTCTCCCCAGTGAGGTTAACTGCTCACACTGGTAGCTGTTTTGATAAGGAATCCTTTATTAGCTACTTCATTTCATTGTCTTAGTTCCCTCAATTGATATTTCTTCCACCTTCCTAATAAACTTTTTGCACATGAATCTAGTTCTAAGTTCTAATTCTGGAGGAATAAAAATGAAGACACCTCTGTGACCACCAACGAAGCTACCTTGTCTCTTTCACATCACACCATTTTAATTTTCTGCTTAACACTTACCTCTCTTTGACATTTTCTTTATTACTTTAGATATAATTTCTTTTTAAAATATTTTTTTTCTTCCCACAAGATTTTAAGAACTAGGAGAGCAGGGCATTTTTCTCACTTTAGTATGTCCGGCACCACAAAGAGTACTTTTATATTTTACAGGTACTTCATAAATGATTGACGAATAAGTGGGTAAATGATTTCACACACAAAAAAAAGGGTCCAGTTTCAAGAATCACAAATTGTAGGTTGAAACTGTTCAACTACTCATGAATAAACACTTGACTGTGTGCTAATGAAGGTTTAACTTCTCTATGGGCCAACTTTACAGAGAGCAAAAAGTTTTAGCAAGTCATGTCGCCAGTCTTATCGAGTGACTCTCTTGTGCATTTCAGGCTAGACTTATCTAGGTGTCATATTCAGCAGGCTTTTGGAAAAATCATATTTGAACTGATGTAGCTAGGCATAAGGGGGCGTTTCTTTTCAGAAATAGGCATCAGCAGTTCCCGAGTGCACAGTCTTTTCTTTTTATTTCCTTCCCCCACACAGCTATTGGTGGCTGTAACTCCCCCTCCCCACCTCCCACAATATCCTTGTTAACTGATTTCCTGTCCTATATCTTTCTCAGAATCATGAACTGCATGGGTCAAGAACTGATGCTATTTTCATCTCTTTGTTTTCAGTTTCTCACATGTATTAGTAAATGATGAATACATATTTGCCGATTGAAAAAATGTTATGCTTCTTGGAGTGTGGGTTTATGCATTGCATCATCCGTTTTTGACAAATTTATAGGTTATATTACAAGCAGCTAGTAGCAAATGTTGGCCATTCTAATAATGCTGAATGGAATTTGGAAGAAAATTCTTTTCTTTGCTTTTATATTTCATTTACCAAGGTGGCTTGAAGAAAATGATTTTTGAGTTTTCCTTGAAGTTGCTTCTTTGTTTATTTACAAATTAATTGCCATCAGCAGCATTTTTCTATTAGCTCTAGTAATTAGAAGTATTTTAAAATAATTAGCCACCACATTTAGTTCCAATTTTCTATGTATATTCATTGAATAAAATTCAATCATGTGGTTATTGTCTCTTCATTGTTTTTGAGCTAGTTCACTTAGCTGCTTTTTTTTTTTAAAGATTCAAAGAACTTTGACTTTGATTAGGAGATTTAAAATGATTTTCATTTAGGTCTAGCTGTTACATAGCTTGGTCTAGTCTTTTTAATAGTACACTTTTATTGTGGGAGAATGTGAGAACTGGATATATGAATTAATAATATTAATAATTATACCTATTTATGAATTTATGTTAATTTCCTCCATGAATTTAAAATGTTATATATATAAGAGCTTAATTACTCAACAGTTTTTTTTTTGATCACACCAAAAGACAATCTCATAAACATATTTTGGGCATCTTAAAAAAATGATTTACAAAGTCAAAACAGGCATCAATAGCCTTTCGAACTTCATTTCTAATGTACATTTTATTATAATCTGTAAATCACTCTTACAAGATTTTATACATGAAAATCTACGAAGTTCACAGCTGAGTTTGATACTTCATCATTACAAATGCCATTCTTCAGGTCTGGCTTCAACCTAAGCAGTTATGAAGGAAAATAAAATGGGAAGCCCTTGCTCTGGGAAACATTGTCAATTACCCTTTATATACATTTATAAGTTTTTATTATGACATAACGTGAAGGAATTTCTGCGTATACCTTGGGAAACCTGTTTTTTGTTTTCTTTATTAATTTGAACTTTGATAGCAAAATCTTCTAAAACCTAGCATGGTCATTATAATGGACTCTTCATTTGTGGGATATTGTTCCTCTTATTAGGCATTTTCATCCTTTGTATACATGCTAAATTTTCCTGCATAGTATTTTGGAGAAACCTGCAAGCTCCTACTTGCTCCAGAATCTTCTTTAACAGATTGACTTTGCTCTTGCCTTCCCCTCCTGAAAGGCCCGAAATTCTTAGGACCAGCCATAATATTGAAATCAAAGGACACTGTTTCCAGAAGGATACTATTAATATTTTTTCCAAGAGTGAGACAAAGAGTTAGCAGTCTGTGGCAATTACCCAAAGAGAATAGTCTTAAGATAGTATTGACTATATCTTCAGAGTTTTGCTCAGCATATAATAGGTGCTCTTCAAATGTTTGAGAAGTGACATAGGAAGGGAAAAGAATGATTAGAAGGAAAAATGATTAGATGATTTTAGGAAGACCCTTTCAATGTTGATGTTATATGATTTTATAGCTGAGATATATCTGTTACAGTGATAAATTAGCCCACTTAATAGCAATTAATTGAACCTGTACTATATTCTGGGTGCTGTCTTAGGTATGAAGGGCTAGCTATATTCAGCTATCCAGTTGATCTGAACATTGCTGGGGCTGATTTCACTATCTTTTCTTTCACAGTGATGGAAGATATCTTGTAATCAAGACTTCCCTCCTCATTTGCTTGAAAGTCTCATTACTGTACTTGCTTTCTCATGGACTTTTATTTAAAGCAGAGACTATTAAATTCCTCCCTACCCTCTCCCCATTCTTTAAAAAAATTTTTTTTTTAGAGACAAGATCTTGTTCTGTTTCCCAGGCTGGAGTGCAGTGGCATGATCATAGGTCACTGTAGCCTCAAACTTCTGGGCTCGAGGGATACTCCTGCCTCACCCTTTCAAGTAGGGTTTATGGGCACACGCTACCATGCTGGTTAATTTTTTAGTTTTGTAGAGATGAAGTCTCACCCTTTCTCTCTTGTATTCTAATACTCTATTTACCCTTTCAACTTTTATTCAGAATATTATCTCATTTTTGTCTTTTAGGTTTTATGTTATATGTCACCATTTTAGCAAGCTTTTCTGACTTGTCTATACTATTGTAGGTTGCCTATCCCTGGACTTCCCCCTTTCATAGCTCCTCTCTCATTGAATCTTTAATACATTTTATCCTCCAACAAATATTTTTAGTGTCGACTATTTGTAATGCATTGTGCTAGGCCCTGGGGATAGAAAGGCGAATAACACAGACAAAGTCCTTTCTACAGCTTACATTACAGTGTGGAGAAAGATGGTAAATAAAAAACACTCCCCTCCCTTCAAACCTTCCCCACAGAAGAAAAACACACCTTTAAATAACGGCATCTGATATGTATACAGTGAAGCAAGACAGAGGGAACAGAGCACATGAGGTAGGAAGGAGAGAAGTGAGGAGCAGGGGGAGGAGAATGTGCTTAGACATTATGAGCAGAGGAGGATTCTGTAAGGATGTCCCATTTGACTGAACGATGAAAAGCAGCCATGGCCAAGACCAGAGGCAAGAGCGTCTAGGCAGAGAGAGGGCCACGAGTGGGGATCAGGGTGACCTGTTAAAGGAGCAGCAAGGAGGCCTATGTTGCTGCAAGGGGATTTAGTAGAGGGAGAGTCGATCACCTGGAGAGACTGACAAGGGACCACATTAGGTAGGGCAGCTTTGCCGGTCCTGATGAGCAATTTATACTATATGCTGAGAAACCTCTGGAAGATCTTACAGGGAATTGAAGCAGTTTGATTTGTTTTTAAAAAGACAATCTGTCTTTTGTGTAGAGACTGGATAATGTGTGAATGACAGTAAAAATCTAGAATAAAGGGGTCAATTCAGAAGTTACTAAATAATTTAGGAAGTGATGGTAACACCTTGTGTCACGACAGTAGTGGTCAGGTGAATGGTATTTTTTGGCACTTTTCTCCCAGTTAGAGTAGTTAGGATGTATCCCTCTTCACAACCCCATCTGTCCATCTTTGTTCTTCTCTACTCAACTTCCCATTACTCCTCTACTCCGCAGATCTTTTCACTGACACATGTGGATCACACCCTCCAACCTAACACCATTACGCAAAGATTTCGGTCATCTTCACCATCATCTTCTATGAATGTTCTATCTTCTTGCATTATTAGTAGGCTCACTTCTATTGCAAGTTTATTCTTCCACATCTGTGTGTGTAAATGTAGACTAATGGTCATTAACACCCAAAGACACTTCTACCTTCTTGAAAACCATGAGTCTTGAGGTCTGTGCTATTGGGTCATATCAGCCTGAACTCTGCCTTTCCTCTTGCGGCCATTGTAATACTTTTCACACATATTAATTGTATACTACTTTTTTACATTTCTAATATATCGAAATTTCTGTAATGTGTTGGGTACATTTGATTCAGTATTGTATTCTCAATGCCTACTGTAGTATTAGGGCATGTTAGGCATTAGAAGAATAAATGAGTAATTTTCCAGATTCGGGTGGAGGAGACTGTGAAAATAAAATATTCTCTGCTTCAAAATTCAGTACTGATGAACAGTATTTAACTGAATGCATCCTTTGGGCAGGAATGGAATTTGGAACCAAACTCTCATACACACACATGCACACACATGCACGCATACAGTATGAATCTCTTTGAGATAGGTATAACACTATGGATGCCTATCTTCTTCACACCTTATATTTTTTAATATCACACACTAGTTTTCATTTTTTGGTTTCCCACTAGGGTAAAGCTCACTATGGCTGAAGCTGGGTGATGTACATCACAATTGTGTCTCCATACCTAGTATTAGCACAATTAAATCTTTTATTGTCATCAGTAATCACTGTACTAGGAATATAAAGAAATACTATTGTGTATATGTGTGTGTGTGGTGGGCATGGGAATGACAAGTATGGGGGTAGTTGTTGGAGAGGGAAGAATATTAAGGATGCAGCCTATGTGTTGGGGAAAAGTTAGAATTACCAGCAAAGGAAATGAAAGTAGAAATAGTTATCAGCGTTTCTCTGGAATCACTTTCCTTTTTTATAGAGAAAGATTGCTCTAGATACGCTAAAGACTCTTCCATTTCTGATATACCATAATCTCTGCTCAAAGTCGTAATATTACTCAGCCAAGAGCTTCATTGTGAATTTAAAAATACACTGAAAATATCTTTCTATCTCTTGACTTGATCACCAAGAGGGGGGAAAACCTGTTCAGCGTTTTGTCTTTCCTTCCCTCCCTCTTCTTTTCTCTTGTCTTCTCCCTTTCCTTTCCGTTCCTCCTTATCTTCTCTCCTTCTTCTCCTCCTCCTCCCCCCCTTTCCCTTCCTCCTCCTCTTCCTTGTCCTTTTCCTTCTCCTCCTTTTCTCCCCTTCTCCTCCTTTTCTCCCCCTCCTCTTCGTTCTCTGTTTCCTCATTCCCCTCCATCTTTTAGTGAATTCATGCTCACCAAATTCTCTGGACCTCTGGCAACACATTCTTTTAATAACCAAATATATCCATCCTGTTTATTTTGGGAAGTTCGGCATCATTCTCAGTATTTTTGAGGCTATAGTGGGGGTACTTTTTTTCTGATACTCTCTTGTTTTGAATGTCTGGTTATAGCTTCATTGGATTCTGATCACCATTCCTTTTCTCCCTGCCATCCTGAATTCTGTAGCTTTCCACATATGGGGCAGTTCCTTTATTTCTATTAGCACAACGATTTTATATAATATAGACTCGAGCTACAGTTTGGAATAAATAATACAATGGAAAGAAAATAATCTAAAATTGCCCAGGAATCTTCAAAAGTTGTTGACTCTAGAGTCTATCTTCTTGGTCGTTTTATTCTTTAGGTCCAGCTTCTAGTCATAGTCTTAGCATTTGATGTATTGACTATCAATTGCAATCTATTTTCCATTTCTGTTTCCAGTTGTCTTTCCGAAGTTACACATTTTAGTTTTTTGCATAATATGCAAGGGAATTTAACTTTCAATCTGCAACAACTAGGCTCCATCCTGCCTTGGCATGTACAAAAAAAGGTTCACTGTATTTTTTCCAAACAAAAGAATCATCTACCAAACCAGGCTCTTTGAGAATCAGAAAAAAAAATTAGAAAAATGTTGGCAATTGCAGCTTTTACTTCAGTTAGGCCAGAGCAAATTCTTAGGCCTAGCAGTTCCCCATCCAATGTTTAGGCAGGAGCCTGTTTTTCTGTGTAATTCATTTCTTAGATGTATTAACAAATCAAAATAGGGAAGAAGACGAGAGGCTTGTGTTAATAAGGACAGTTCTGTTTTGAGAGAACTGAAATATTTTGAAATTTCAACTATGTTTCACACAGGTAAACTGTCCAATTAATACTGTCTGGCCCCTATTCTGTTGAGTACAGGTAGTCACAGCTGACTGTAACCTACATGATGCAGGTGGCTTCTGTTCACAAGACTGCAGCGATGCGCAGGGGCATATAGGGGAAGCTTCTCTCTGGTCCATGGTTTCTCTTCTCATCTTCTGTGCTTCCTCATAGAGAACAAAACCCAGTTATACAGCTGCTTGAAGGGGAAAGAAATCCAATAGGCAAGGTCTTGGGGAAAGAAGACGACGAACAGGAAGAGAATAAAATGCATTTGAGGAAACTGATCTAGACTGTCATGTGGGTGCTCTGGCTTCCGTCTCTGGCATACCTCTTCCTCTTCATTTGGGAATATCAGAAAACTCATTTAAATAAGTTATTTGGAATAACAAACTCTCTACTCAGAATATGATTATGAAACTTGGGGGTCATTTAGGAAAGTTTGGGATCACCTGTATGTAAAAGTACATATATTTTTCTGAATTAAATAATTTTTTTAAATTTGTAATAAGATTAGTGAAAAAATAGGATTTTTAAAGTCAGTCTTCTTTAAAAAAAATAATGCTTTGCTTCACTTCACTTAGACATACTGATATAAATAACTATTAAACGCTATATGTGATAACCTTGTATTGCCCATATCAGATGGATTATGTATTTGGAAACATGTGAACTAAATATTTTTAAACATGTTTTTATAGCTCTGAAAAGAAGGCACTTAAGAGATAGTGCTCTTATTGATGTTATGTATCCCTCCTCCCCTGGCAGTGTCCTGCTGCTGCCACTTATGTACTTAATCCCACATCTTTAAAATTTTAAATTTTAAATAAATAAGTGGTGCTTATGTTTGGTAAGTCATGTAGTGAAGTCACTTACTTTTTGGTCTTAGCTTTATTACCATACAACCTAATTCATACAATACCAGGTATTATTATAAATTTTACATACGAAGCAAGTTTTTAAGGAAATTTGATGATTTTTTTTGAAAACCTTATTTATTTTACCTTTCAAGGATGTGAAGTGTGGTAAGTTTGTGTAAAAATATTTGATAACTATTTAAGGGACATAGTCTATAGATACAACCTTTTTAATTTCTTTTTTCCCTCTTATATTTCTCCAAATAGGTTGTGTCAGCACTTTAACTCCTTATTTTTTACATATCTGTAGTAGTACAATAATCATGGCTTCTTAAGGTAAATCTCCCAACAATAGTTATTTTTAGAGAGATATGTAAGTTTAAGAACAACCACAATTTAAAAAGTGCTCCTGAGGCTGGTGGCATGCTCATATAGTCCCAGCTACTCAGGGGGCTGAGGTGGAAGGACTGCCTGAGTCCAGAAGACTGAGGCTATGATAAGCCATGATTGTGACACTGCACTTCAGCCTGGGTGGTAGAGTAAGACCCTGACACAAAGAAAAAAAAAATTAAGACTCAAGGGATAAATAATTTTCTTTTACTGTATCTTTCAATTTTAGTATAGTTAGTATACAAGTGTGACAGTATTTCACATGATTTATAAGAGTTTTCAAGTTCTATTTATTGGAACCTCTGGTACAATACATATATTTTACCTTGGATATAGAGAGAGAATTTGACAATTTTTTGTGTGTCTGCAATTGTTACATTATATAGCAAGTGGAGACATTTTGTGTGCCTGGGTTTTGTGGAAGCACAGAGGAGAAAGAAGAGAACAGGTCTTCTTGATCTTTGCCAGTCTTCAGCCCACTGGGTAGCTTGTCCTCCATGAAGTTCATATGTTCAAATTAAATTTTAAAAATCAAGAGAGGTAGTTTTATATGGTGATTACATAGGTGTTGACTAATGTTTGAGTATCCTTTTTGAGAACCACAGTATTCTGAGAGCTTATTGATTCAGTGTTTTATTAAATGTTGACAAGACTGAATGGTGGCTTTTAAAAGATAAACTAAAATTATGGTAATCTCATATTAAGACCAAAAACATGTATTGAGTTGTACAAATCTGTGAATATACTATTAAATTAAATACTTTAAATTGGTGAATTGCATGGTTGTGAATTATATCTGAATAAATTTGTTACCAAAAAATTATTGACTCATGAGATTATTAACTAGGAAGAGGCAAAAAACCAGACTGCAAAACAGTAAGACAAGGCATTTATGGGAGCAGGGGTCTTAGGAATTGCAATTTGGGAGACACAGATTTGGCTAAAAGCCAAATTGTATTCCAAAGAAAGGGAGGAAAATAGGAGTTTTAAAAGGAAGCCTGGAGTGATTGCACTAGTTGTTTTGAAATAATTCTTATTAGTGGAGGCAGCTGGCTTAGTGCATGAGTCCATGGTTCATTGGTTGTCGCTGTTCAGGAGTTGCAGTGCTGGAGAAATTCGTCTGTTTTTCAGGCTGTTGTGGTTATTGCAGTTTGACCCGGTTCAAAGGTTCTAAGCAAGCACCTGCTGTTTTTTGTTTTTTAAGTTTTTTTGCATGCTTGCAGGTCATGAAGGTAGTCCTTCTTAGAATGGCTTCTTGACTCCATTTTAGAGCTCTGAGTGACAGTGACACTATTTTGAATAGCACTGTTTATATTTCCTCCTTTGGATCATATCTAATGTAAGAACCACTGCTGAACAGTCAAGTGTTTGGTCACAGATTTGTTATCTGTTTCCCTCAGAGCTAGAAGTGTCTGTTTCTAGAGTATCATGTTCCCATAGAGGGAGATTGCTGAAAGTCAATATGCGTCTAAGGCTTCAGAGACTGGCTAACTTTGAGTAACAGGGGAGCCATTCTAACAAGGATATACATACATTAATCTATAGTGATTGATGGCATATCTGGAAAGACTGCACTTGATTAGTCATATTTAAACATTATGACATCATGATCTTAATATCTTGGGTAGTCTGGCAGCAACAAGAAATTTAAATGCTACAAGTCTTGAATGAAAATAAGGATTAGCAGAAAGATAACAGTAATAGTTGTTGGTCCTGAGGATATTGCCAATACTCTTAGGAAGTCAACTAAAAAAGAACTAAGTTGGGTGAAACCATGGAGAAAAGTCCTTGATAAAGTATCCATTTAAAGATTTGGCTAATTTTAGTATTTTAGAAGTTTCTAATTCAACCAGATGGGAATTTAATATCCATGTGTAGCAAGAGGTATTTGCAATGCATGGACTTCTCTTTGGATAGCTAATAAATAATCTAAAGCAATGTGGTTGTGAAGAATAACACAGACAAGAGAGTCTAAAGATTCTGAATATTTGACTAAGGCATTATTTTATGGGGTGTGGTGTAGTAAATAATGAGGGCAAAACAGAGCATGGGGTAATTAGATTTCATTATAGATAGGGGTTGTAAAGATGCCATATGTCTACAGAGACATCTTCAAAACATTGCCCTGATTGATATTAGAATTCTGAAAGGTCAGGGCATTTAATAATGATCTCTGTAGTAATGAGGATTAGCAATAAAGCCAAAAAAGGATGCATAAAATTTCAAAGTAGTTAAAGGTAAGACAAATCAATTTTACTTGGTGTAAAGGACTAATAACATTAAAAGATAGTATCAAAGAGAGTAGGTCAAATACCTCAGCAATAGACTATGTTCTAGTTGATATTTTAAAATCTGAACTTTAAACATGCCTTTAGAACATCAATTATTTTTGGCTAAGGTACAAGAATTAAGTTGGCAAAGAGGTTTTGTGGTCCTTGCAGATATTCAATGACAAAATAGTTCAATGATCAGGATAAAGATTGGTTTAGTGGTAATAAACAGTGAGTAATATTCTGGGATCACATACAGACCTGGTCCAGAGTCTTGGTACAGTTGTCAAATTTTGATGTGATCTGTTTTTTAGCTCAAGACAGAGCCTGGAGACTCCTGATAAGTTTTAGTTTCAGATCACCATTAGACTACGATGTTTATTCAGGGGAATTAGCCTTTTTAAAATGAGAAACATATTTGCCATGAGTCAGTGCCTTTAAACTTAGTGATACAAAGAAGGGTTAACAGTACTTGATAAGGCCTTTTTAATCTTTGTTGTAAGGCATCTGTGTAGGTGCCGTTTTTAATCTACAAAGTCTCCAGGTTGTAGATTATGTTGATGCTTGTCTTCATTGCCTGGGAGTGTATTGTGGAAAGATTGCTTTACCAATTTTTATTTTTAAAATAATACTTACATCAGTTTCTTACATTGTGAGAATGTTTCTTATAGGTGAGCATGTCACCTTTGATTAGGTTTGATTCATAAAGTTCTTGGTCTGAGTGCATGGGTCTTCTGTAATTATTTCAAATGGGGATAGTCTGTGTTTCCCGAAAGTTGTAGATCTATGATCAGCACCAGAGGCAGAGCTTTTGGCCAAGGCAGACTGAGAGATTCAACTAATTTTGTCAGTTGCGTCTTAATTGTTCCATTAGTATATTTCACTAACCCAGAGGACAGTGAATGGTAGGTACAGTGGAAATGTTGTAGAATAGGCCAGATGTTGCATATTGATTGCATAATATATCTGATAAAATAAGTGCCTCTGTCACTGTGCAGTTCTGAAGGTAAGCTCCGTGTGGGGATTATTTTTTTCTAATACAATTTTACTTATTTCTGAGGCTATTGCCCTGTAACAGGGAAAAGCTTTAACCCAGCGGAAAATCATACAAATCATAACTAAGACAAATTTATACCCTTGAAATGTTGGTAGCTAGATAAAATCTACCTGCTATAACTCAAAAGGTCCTGAAGGCAAAGGAAAATGTCTAATAGAATTATGGATACGTTTTCTATGGCTGTGTTTGGGACAGAGTTGGTATCTCTGATAAAGATAAGATACAACTGTTGGCTATTGGGAGTATTTCTAGTAGTATTTTTCCCCGAAGTATCATTTTTATCAGTTCCCCAATGAGTTAATGACTATAATCTAAAATTTGATCTTGGAGGTCTCTAACTGGGTTCATTCCATAGAGTGGTTTTATACTAAAGTTTCCCACTTTTTTAAATTTGGGAAACTATCTGTTGTGCATTGAAGGTGTAATTTTTGATTTTATTAATAGGTTTAAGACGATATTGAGCTGTGAGCAATTGATTCATGGAAGCTGCAGTTTTTGCAGCTGCATTATCCAAGTAATTTCTTTTACCTTTTTTAGTATTAATTTGAGTGTTCTTTGATTTTAATTACTTGCACAGATATTTGCAGTTCTATTAATTATAAACATGCATGTTCAGAGAGAGCAAAATGTTCTGCTGGGAAGAAGTAGATTTGGGTGGGGGACCATACTTTCAATGGTTTCAGATAGTAGGACAGCAGCATTGTCAGCTTGAAGTTTCTCTGAATTAAGAATTAAGATAAGTTCTTTCAGTAAACGGACAAGCTCAATATTGAGAATTTTTTTTTAGGTCCTGTCTTGGGGTTAGTAAGATACTTGTTAGTGTTATACAGTCATGCACTATCTCTTAAGAAGAAAGATAATGTAAGGTGCCAGGGTTTAGAGAGTTGCAGGGAGTGATCATTACATTAGAGGGTGATAATAATAGGGTTTGATAAGAAGTGAGTCTCCTAGCAGAGAGATGTTGGGTATGATGAGAGTTGAGTAACACCTCAGTAGAGTGAGAGATATAATTAATAGAGAGCCCATGATTAACTCTTCAATTGTCTTTAATAAATTTACAATGGTTACTGTGGTTCACAGGGTGGGAGTCTTTTGACAAATAGTCTAACTGTTGCCTATAAGTATCTTTGTGGTCTCTGATACTCTCCATGCCTTTGTATAAGAATCCCTAAAGTGAGACCATTTTGTTCAAGAGCATAATGGGAAAAAGGAAAGTTATAAAGAGGATACCCTAATGCAGGGTCTCAAGAAGACTCTCCTTAATAGTCTCAAAAGAGGAGGAGGCATCTTCTGGCCACTGTAGAGGCTTGAGGTGGTCAGCTTTTTAGAAAGGAATATAGAGGTCGAAGTTTTGCAGACAAATTTTGAATTCATTGTCTATACTATCCTGCTAATTCTAAGAATCCACAGAGTTGTCTTTTAGTCATAGTGCAGGAAATGCCAAGATTCATTTTATTTTGGTGGGATCAAGCAAAAGACTCTGTCCTGAAATTAGATGTCTTAAATATTTAATTTTTGTTTTTTGGAAACTTTATGCCCTTTGGTGGCTAATTTCTCTAATAGGGAGAGGTTGTCCTCTATGGAGGCCTCTAGTATGGAGGGACAAAGCAATAAATTTTCCACATATGGATGAAAACAGAATGCCAAAAAAATTTCCAAGTCTGCTATGTCTGCTCTTAAGACTTGGGAGAGATACATGGGACTTTCAGTATACCCCTGAGGCATTATGGTCCAGGTGTTGTTTTCCTTTCCACATGAAAGCAAGAAAATATTGGCTGTCTGGATCAATCAGACTGCTCAAGAACCACTGCAATGGTCAATCCCAGTGAAAACCTGAATGGTGGTATGGATGATAGTAGTGTATGTGGATTAGGTATAATAGAATGATGAGGTATTACAATGTTACTGATGGGTCTTAAGTCTTGGGCAAATCTCCATCCTCAGTTACTAAGTCTTTGTAAATTGGAAGTATTACATGGGGCTGGTATGTGGAATGATTAACCCTGTTTGAAGTAATTCTCAATAATTGCTTTGATTCCCCGAATGGCTTCCCGGTTTAAAGGATATTGTTTACTGTTTGGAAGTAATTTTGTTTCATCTATTTATGTTATAATTGGTAGTGCTGAATGAATGTAGCCAATGTCAGTGGCGCCTTTAAACCATACATTTTCAGGGATAGTGGTTAGTAGGTTCTGAAATGGCTATTTTTGCCTTGTTTTCAAGAACTAAAAGTACAGGGACAAAGTGTTCAATGGGTTCCCCATTTAGTAACTTTTTTTTCCTTTTCTTCTTCAATGTTAACGATACTTCCCCCTTTTGAGAAAAAGAAATGTGAGCTTTGTGGGTTTCCAGAAAATCTCAGTCAATTAGGTGAATTGGAGCCTAAGGGACTAACAAACAGATGAGAACCTTGGAGTTCCTTGAGTAAAAAGGCAATGGGGAGAGATTGGTAAACTGTCATTAGTTGATCTGAGACACCAATCATTTGTATTTTGCTGTTATTTTGAGGAAGGAAAACAGAGTGTGTTGGGGAAAGAAGGTTTAAGTTTATGAGATTTGGGGGAGTCATTTAATCCAAGTTGCTGCATTTGGTAATCCATAACTTTTGCAGCGTGGATATGAAAATCTAGGACTCTAGCAGCCTTTGTCTGGCTGCGTTTTTTTATGAATTTGGAGAGTTGTATTACCAAATTAAGTAAGTTATAGGATTCAACAGTGGCCCAATTTAATAGCTCACATTTTATTAGGGTTCCAACTTCTAAACCATTTATAAAAGTGAATGTAAACAGAGAAGAAATTTGATAGTCAATTTTATCTAAGTCTGAGTATTATAAAAAATACTTTCTCCAGTCTATCATAGTAGTTACGGACTGGCTCCTCAGTTTCTTGGATGCATTATTGAATGCTTTTCCAGTCTATCATTTTTGGACCTACTGTAGCAATCTGAGCATCTAATTCTCTGGCTAATGTAGAGCCTTTGGGAAATATCCAGGTTTTTTTTTTTTCTTCTTCTTTCTTTAGATCATCCAAAGGATGTTGCCCATCCACTTTCTTAACTATGTTTGAACAAGGCTTTTATCTTCTAACATGTCAGCTGGGAAAGATTAGAGTAACCTAGTTGATAGGTTTTAGTAAGGAGGTCAAATTCTTTGGTGAAGCTCACATGATCAACAGAGGTATTGGGACAATCTTGGCCAATAACCCTGAGTTCTGATTTAGTCAAAGGAGTATAAGTAATAGATTATTCAGAGCCTCCTTCATTCGACTGAAAAAAGACTTGTATGACTGGAGGAGATTCAATAAGGGATTCATCAGAAAAGCAAAATTCAGAAAGGAAAGAATAGACAAGCATTAAGCAAGAGGGTGTACAGAATAGCAGTGGGCTAGGAAAGGGCAGGACTCAGAGTTGGAGGCAACACAGAACAAGCACAAAGAGATGGAGGCAGTTGGTTCTGGTTTCTTTCTTTCTTTTTTTTTTTTTTTTGAGTTGTAGTCTTACTCTGTCACCCAGACTGGAGTGCAGTGGTCGCTCCCGGCCACTGCAGCCTAGACCTGCTGGGCTCCGGCGATCCTTCCACCTCAACCTTCCGAGTAGCCAGAATTACAGGCACGCGCTACCATGCCCGGCTGAGTTTTTGATTTATTGTAGAGATGAGGTCTCGCCAAGTTGCCCAAGTGGGTCTCGAACCCTCGGGCTCAGGCAATCCACTCACCTCAGCCTCCCAAAGCGCAGGATTCCAGGCTGAGCCACCGAGCCCGGCTTCTGGTTTCATTTTTAAAAGCTTCTGAGGTGTCATCCCCTTTTCCAGTTAGAGAGTCTTTGACCTAATTGGGCATTGTTATCTCTAGGGCTACTAATTTAGATTCCTGGAGTATTCATTCTGGCTGTTTAATTTCTCCTTTTAGCCCTTCTGCAGAGGAAAACAGATTTTGGGAGGTCAAAAGATCCCCACTTGGCCACTGCAATTCTAGATCACTTTTAGTTATGCTGCTTCATTAAGAAAGAAATCTACAAGACAACAGACCATAATTTTTGTACATAAAATCAACAGAAGTTCCATAAGGGGGGTGACTTTGCACCTATAGTCTTAGAAATAGAAGTTCCCATTAGTACTTATTGAAAAGGAAAACAGCCAGCAACAGAGGATACATGATAAAGGCCTGAACCTCAAACAATGGGCCTGGGGAAATAAGAGGGTCATCAGGGAGGTGGTGGAACACAAAGCGTTCTTGTATGTACTGTGCTTAAATCTGCAGTGGCACAGATGAAGAGAGGAATGCAAAGGAAGTCATTTCATATCCCACTCCTGACACCACTTAAAGTCAACTAAGAGAAAGCACAAGACCAGATTGAAGAGAAGTAAGAAAAAGGTGTTTATTTGGTTCTTAGGAATTGCAATTGAAGAGAGACAGGTTTGGCTAGAAGCCAAATTGTGTTCCAGTGTAAGGGAGGGGAGTAGGTTTTTTTTTTAAAAAGAAGATTACACAAGTTGTGTTTGAAAGACTTACTATTGGTGGAAGTGACTGACTTAGTGCATGAATTCATAAGTAATTGGTTATCACTGTTCACAGGTTGCAGTTCTGTCAGAATTCATCTGTTTTCCAGAACATATTGTGGTCTTTGCAGGTTGGCCCAGTTTAAAGGTTTAAGGAAAGTTGTTTTTTTTTTCCTTTTTTTTTTTTTGTGAGCTTACAGGTCACACAGGTAGTCCTTTGAGTGACTTCCTGACTCCACTTTATAGCTCTCAACCACAGTGACAGCATTTTGTATATCATATTTTTATAAGACCCAGGAATTTATATTTGAAATTGACCGATATTTAACTGAAAGATGGAGATAGGAACTGGAACTGGGGAGTATTTTAATGTATTGGTGTTAGTTAATGTCAGGGGCATATATGAAATCTTTCAGGAACCCATTTACTCCTTGAAGAAAAGGGGACAGAAAGGAGACCATATTTTAAAAAACAAACATTTTTCACCCAAACGTTACATTTGGGTTTTTCTGTTAGTGGGTGATGGGAGACAGACTGCCAACTGGAAGTCTGTGTCCAAAATATAAGAATGGATGTGGGTTATGTCTCAAAAGACTATAATCATAAAAGTGAAGGGAAGGATACCTCTTGGGAAATTTCTTTTTATCCCTTCAGCTATTTTAGCAGCATTCCTTTTATTTTATAGTCTATAATTAAACACAAAAATTCTGGGTAAACTCTGTTGCATTCTGCTCAGTTCATCATCCAAAATTTAAATTATAAAATGTAAATATGGAATATGGAAAGTATACTTCTATATTTCTTGAGTTTGTCTTTTTTCTTCTATCAGATTATGATTGATTCATTTCATTAAATTATGTAATTGCAAGTAAACATATGGAACTATGTAATTCATGGTGGGCTTTTAGAATACTTGTCATTTTCAGAACTTAGAGTTACTTTTTTGGCTTTGCCCTAGACACATATGTCTCCATGTTATTTCTTCACCTACCAGAAAGAAAGAATTGAAAAAAGGAAAGAAAGGAAGGAGGAAGTGGGAGGGAGGAAAGCAGTCAGGGATATTTTCTAAGGGCATTGTGTATCCTAACCAAAGTTGAAGAATAAAAAAACACTTAAGCATGTGTTATGTTCAAGGAACTGAATTCCTAGATGTAGTAGATTCAATGTCAAAAAAAGTCTGGATTTCTGATCTTAAGTTTACCAGCTTATTTCCAGATGGTGATCTCAGCCAAATGAAATATGTGAAGAGTTCAATTACTTTCAATTTTGAAATATAATTTTTAGTCTTCCTTGTTTGATCTTGATTTTCTATTCAGGCTGCTAAAAATTGGATACTCTGTTCTTTTAGTAGGATTTCTTTTCCTGACCTCCATAAAAATTAATTTCTAAGTTCTAAACTAAATTCACTCTTGGTTTCTTTATTCTTTGTCTAAATTTTAACAAAACTCTCCTTAGTCTTTTAAATAAAAGTTCTAGTTCCTTTTTTATTTTGAAACCTTGAACAAAGCCATTACATTTCTGTCAAAGAATGTAGACTGTGTTGCTTAACGATAATTAGCCATTTTTATGTTTCTATGGTTATCATACTAGCATATATGAATATAAATTTATTTACTCATAGGAAATGAAACTTTTTCTTTTTTCTTAATTTTTTTTGTGAGCTTGCCAATCATGCAGGCAGTCTTTCTTTGAATAGCTTGAAATTGTATTTTAAAATGTACTTGAAAATATACATTTGCTGCATGGCACATTAACTGTGTGGACTTATTTTCAAATATTTCATCTGCCTTATTACTCCACTATTTAGATTTCTTTTTTAAGATAATTAGCTTTGCTGTGCTTAAGGGATTAATTCTGGAATCAAACAGAAATGGATTCACCACTTACTAGCTCTATGACTTGACCAAGTTACTTAACTTCTCTATCCTTCAGAATTCTCATCTATGAAATGAGAATAATAATACAACATTAAGCACTTTTTCCCCTTCTAAAGGTAATGTAATGAATTAGTACAAATGTGTAGATAGCATGAAATCTGGTATATGAAATAAGTTGTCAATAACCTTTAACTGTCATTAATGTTGATACTAATATTGTCATCTATAATACTCAACATAACACTTCAAACTGGAGTATTAATTTTGTGAGCCTATTTCTTCTTGAAAGGGAAGAGATATAGTTAAGTGTATGGGGCATATGGGGCATTTTTCTCTGCTTTACAACAAAAGAAGAAAATTCTAAGCATATAATATTCTTATGTGTTGTTAAGTTGATACAAGATATTTTAAGATAAAGCATAAGTATTTAAGCAAGATATAGTGAGTATATGCTTCTTTAAAAATGCGTTTGTTCCTTGAATGTCACTCATTTACATGTGAGTTCAATTTTTCTCATAAACATTTGGAAAATATCTAGGACTAGGCATAGGGCTCTTGGATATGATTCCAAATGCACAACCCACAAAAGAAATGACTGATAGGTTTGACTTCATCAAAATAAAATAGTTTTCCTCTGCGAAACACCCTGTTAAGAGGATAAAAGGAGAAGCCACAGATTTTGAGCAAGTGTTTGCAAATCACATATATAAAAAAAGGACTTATATCTATAATATATATAGTACTCTTGGGACTCATTTGTTAAAACATGAACAATCTTATTAGAAAATGCACAAAAGACATGAACAGACATTGCACTGAAAAGAGATATATAGATATCAAATATATATATATATTCATACATATGTGGTCTTTTATACTGACTTTTTGTTAGCATAATGTTTTCAAAATTCATAATTTGTAACATATTTTTATGTCCTTTTATAGAGTAATAATTTTCCATCTTATACATATTGTTTAACTATTCTTCAGTTGGTGGACATTTCTATTATTTCCAACTTTTGGGTGATTATGAGTAATGCTGTCATATTTGTCTGATTGTTACATAAGGCTATTGACTCAGTAATTTCAACCAGTGTTCTCTTTGAGAGATAATTGGTTTAGATGGGTTTGTGATTAAATGTATGGTAGGTTTGGGTAGCCAGAAATCAACACAAAGTTACTGGGTGAGAAAGAAGTTATTCAAAGGATTGATGTTTTCAGAAACAGGGGTAGGATATCATCACAGTTCTGCTAAAATTTGATCAAATTTGTTATTTGTCTAATGTCCTTGTGGTGACAATTTCCCAATGCCAATCAGTTTTTGTGCTTTATATTACTTAAAATAAGGAAAAAAACCATATCTGTTGTGCTTCAAACTTAAAGTTTTTCTATTGTGCTGGTTGGCAGTCAGCATCATTTATATAAATATCCTAATTATAAATTGGTATTACTAGATTGAAATAAATAATTGTGTTTATACTAATGAAGATAATTAGGGGGTTAAATTATGTATTTAGTAAATTGCCTTAGATTCAATATTATATATTGGCAGCAATTACTCTAGGTAATTAGAATAATGGTGTGATGACAATGCACCATAAATCTCTTAATATTTTATTATTGACCTATTAATATTTTATTATTGCCTTAAAACTAAATTTTATTTTGTTAAATGAGATATAAAAGAAAGCTGATACTTTTGTCCGCTCCTGAAGGAGATGATCAGAAAGACTGGGCATGTTTGGGGTTTTGGAGTGTGGTGGCATATGCTTCAGGACACAAAGGCCCCAGCCAGCATGAATAAGGTACTAAAACTACAGAGCTCAGGTTGGAGAGCTCAATCACTACCGGGTTTACTGAGCACATACCTGTTGCTATGTAACTAACACATTCATCTTGAGATGCCCACACCCAAAAGGGCCTGGAAGAGTGCCTTCCACAGATTGACGTTTCACACTCATGTCTGAAAGTCCCAACCCCCTTGAAGGTTCTTTTCAACCATGGAAAGTAGTGTGTATGGAGCCTAATGTCTCTAGATATTGACCTGAATTAAAAGATCCTAAACAAGAAGGAAAAAAAAAAGCTTCAATTTATCCATCTTAGAAGATATGTTTCAGCCCTCTGTGTGTAGATTGTTAAAGTAAGTTTTAAGGGATACTTGAATTTTCTTTGGTGTGTGTTTTTGGCATGCATTTCATATTATGTAATCTCACTCATATACTGGCAAATGTGTATTTAATGGTTAGAATTAGGTACTAATTTTAAAAGATTTGGCAAAAATATCAAAATGTTCAAAAAAGTTTTATTTTTTATATTACAAAACAGTAAAGGCAAGTGTTACCTAATAAGACATGCATTTTAAAAATATCTTTAAAAGTTTACTATTATTAAAGTTCTTTTTTCCATTTTTATTTTTAAGTCTTTGTCACAGTAAATTCTTATAGTCTATGATTCTGGGCTCCGCATATGTCCATGTTCTGAACAAAATACAGTTGATAAACTGTATGGTTATTTGTTTATTAAGCAAAAATATATTTTTTCCTTGCAATGAAGACTTAATTTCTATTATGAAACATACTTTGGCTATGTCCATACTAGTTTATCAGTTTATTAATGCATAGGGCAATGGAGGAGACAGGATTGGGATCCCAGCATAAGCCATGCTTTCTGTTACCAGTCAGGTTCCCTTTGAAAATGCCCCCAAAATTAAAGCATGCCATAGATTATCCATAAATTAAAGGGAAAACATGATTACCTTTTAAAAGTTCTATTTGCCTTCAACTTTTTAGTAATATACTTGTTACCTAAAATAAATATCAAATTACAACACACACACACACACACACACACACACACACATACACGCTCAGATTTGGCTCATGTGATTTTGCAAACTGAGAATCTCATAATTCTGCCATCTGCAAACCGGATAACCTGGACAGCTAGTGGTGTAATTCAATTGAAGTCCAAAGGTCAGAGAACTAGGAGGACCAGTAACCTTGAGCAGGAGAAGATGATGTCCTATCTCAAACAAAAAGTGAATTTGCCTTTTTCCTTCTTTTTTTTTCTATTTTAGCCCTCAATGGATTGGATGATGGCCTTCTACACTGGGGAGGATAGTCTTTATTCAGTCTGCTAATTCAATGATAATATATTATACAAACATGTTCTCAGATACTTTTAACAATAATTTTTTACCAACTATCTGGACATCCCTTAGTCCAGACCAATTGTCACATAAAGTCAATCATCATAACATATATACAATGAAGTGTGAAAATGTATTGATCTTAACTCTACAGCTTGGTGAATTATTGCATGTATACACTCAGTTAGTCAATACTTATCTTCACTGTAGGCATTATTTTGACTTCTGTCACCATTGTTTATTTTGATTTTTTTTGAACTTTATATAAATGGAAGAATGCAACATTAATTCACTTTTTAAATGTTTATAAAGTACCTTTCAAGAACCTTCAACTTTAAAACTATTGAATCAGATTTAATTGTTAATATCTTCAAATATCAGCATGATACTGATTTCATAAAATGAGTTTGTAAAGAAACGCTCCTCTTCAATTTTTTGGAATACTTTCAGTAGGATCAGTACCAACTCCTCTACATCTGATAAAATCTGAATGTAAATCTATCCATTCTAGGGGTGTTTTTGGTTAGTAGGTTTTAAAAAAAATTATTATTACTGATTTCATTTTGTAACTAAGTCTATTCAGGGTTTCAGTTTCTTCCTGTTTCAATCTTAGGAAGTTTTGTGTTTCTAGGAATTTGTGCGTTTCCTCTAGATTTTCTGATTTGTGTGTATAGAAATGTATGTAGTGTTCTCTGAGAATTTTTGTATTTCTATGGGATTGGTTATAATGTCAACTTTGTCATTTTTTTTTATTGGGTTTCTTTGAATCTTCTCCCTTTTTTTTTCTTCATTAATGTAGCTAGTGATTTTGTTTATCCTTTCAAGGAATCAACTTTTCATTTCATCGATCTTTTGAATTTTTTTGGTCTCAATTTCATTTGGTTTTGTTCTGAATTTGGTTATTTCTTTTCTTGTGCTAACTTTGGGTTTAGTTTGTTATTTTTTTTTTTAGTTTCTTTAAGTTTGATGTTAAGTTGTTAGGTTAAACTTTTCTTTTAACACCATTTTTGCTATATCTGTGGTTTGGTAAGTTGTGTGTCTGTTTCCATTTGCTTTAAATATTTTTTTCAGTGTAACCCCTACTGGGAATATACCCTGAAGAACTCAAATCACTCTATAAAAAAGATACCTGCACACGTATGTTTATTGCAGCATTGTTCACAATAGCAAGAACCTGGAAGCAACCATGCTGTCCATGAAAAGAGGACTGAATTAAAGTAATGTGGTACATATACACAATGGAATACTACGCAGCCATAAAAAAGAGCAAAATCATGAATTTCGCAGCAACCTAGATGGAACTAGAGTCTATAATACTGAGTGACCTCTCACAGAAACAAGAACTGAGTATCACATGTTCTCACTCATATAGTAGACCTTGATCATCCAATGTATTACCATATTAAAATGACTGACAGTGGTGGGAAACTATGGGGTGGGGAGGGGGAGGGTGATGGAATTAATGGCAGTAAATATCTGTCTGGGAATGGGGAGACACCTCTTATCAACAAGGGTGCCTGAACGTAGCATATTTGTATACCTAACCCTTAACTGTACCACACAATATCATAATAAAAAATATTGAATATATTTGAAAAAAGAAATATACATCCTAAACAAATATGCACCCAACACACGACCACCAGCATTTATAAAGCAACTACTAGATAAACTAATAAAAGATATTAACTCAACACTCTTAAGCATGGGGCTTGAATACCCCACTGACAGTTCTAGATAGATTATCGAGGCAAAAAATCAACAAGGAGATCCCGAACCTAAAGTTGACACTTGACAAAATGGACTTAGTAGATACCTACAGATTATTTCACCCCAGAATCACAGAGTACACATTCTACTCATCACCACGTGGAACATACTCCAAGATTGATCACATATTTGGCCATAAATCAAGCATAAACAAGTTACACAAGGTTGAAATCTTGCCATGCACATTCTCAGACCACAGTGGAATAAAAATAAATATCAAAACCAACAACACTTCCCCAAAGCCCACAAAAACATGGACACTAAACAGCATGATGCTGAACAATGAATGGGTCAACACTGAAATCAGAGAAGCATTTGAAAGATTCCTTGAAACAAATGAAAATGAAGAAACATCTTACCAAAACCTCTGGCATGCCATGAAACCAGTTCTCAGAGGGGAATTTATATATCTACGAGCACACATCAAGAAAATGGAAAGATCACAAGTGGAGATCCTAGCAAATCACTTAAGGGAGCTGGAGAGAGAAGACCACCAAAACACCAACTTTAGCAGAAGAATCCAAATCAACAAAATAAGAGCCCAAATATGGGACATATAAGACAAAAATATTATCGAAAACATCAACAAAACAAAAAGCTGGTTCTTTGAAAGAATTAATAAGATTGATGGGCCTCTAGCCAGAATGACCAAGAAAAAGAAAGAAGCCCAAATAAACACAATCAGAAATAAAAAAGATCAAATCCCAACCAACCCTGAAGAAATACAAAGGATTATCAGAGATAACTATGCACACCTATATGGAAACAAACTTGATAACCTAGATGAAATGGAGGAATTTCTGACATCACACAACCTTCCCAGGTTAAAACAAGAAGACATTGAGACACTAAATAGACCAATAACAACCCAGGAAATTGACTCTGTCATATGAAAACTACCTACCAAAAAAAGCCCTGGACCAGATGGCTTTCCAGCAGTATTCTAAAAAACATACAAGGAGGAGTTGATACCAATCCTATTGAAAGTATTCCAGGCAATTGAGATAGATGGAATTCTCCCCAAATCTTTTTTTTTTTTTTAGTAGGAGTCTCACTCTGTCACCCAGGCTGGAGGGCAGCGGCAAGTTCCCGGTCACCACAGCCTCGACCTGCTGGGCTCCAGCGATCTTTCCACCTCAGCCTTCCAAGTAGCTGGAACTACAGGCATGCGCTACCAACCCCGGCTAATTTTATTTATTGTAGAGATGAGGTCTCGCCAAGTTGCCCAAGCAGGTCTTGAACCCACAGATTCAGGCAATCCACTCACCTCAGCCTCCCAAAGCATGGGACTACAGGCTGAGCCTCCAAGCCTGGCTTTCCCAAATCATTATACAAAGTTCACATCACACTGATACCCAAACTGGGTAAAGATCCAACAAAGAAAGAGAACTACAGCCCTTATGAACATAGATGCAAAAATCCTCAACAAGATTCTAGAAAATCGGATCCAAAAACACATCTCAAAAATTACCCACCATGACCAGGTAGTCTTCATCCCCAGGATGCAGGGCTGGTTCAACATTCACAAGACCATAAATGTCATTAAATATATCAAAAGTTGTAAGAACAAGAACCACATGATTATCTCATTAGGTGCCAAAAAAGCTTTTGATGAAATCCAGCATTGCTTCTTGATAAAAACCCTCAAACACCTAGGTATAGAAGGAAAATACCTCAAAATAGTAAGCGCCATCTACGATGAACCCACAGCTACCATACTGCTAAATGGACAGAAATTAGAAACAGTTCCCCTGAAAACTGGAACAATACAAGGCTGCCCGCTCTCACCCCTCTTGTTCAATATTGTGTTGGAAGTCCTAGTTCAAGCAATTAGACAAGAAAAGGAAATCAGGGGTATTCAAATAGGAAAAGAGGAAATGAAGTTATCCCTCTTTGCTGATGATATGATCTTATACCTTGAAAATCCAAGAGAATCTGTCAAAACCCTGCTTGCACTGATAAAAAAACTTTGGGATGGTCTCAGGATACAAAATAAATGTGCAAAAGACAGTTGCATTTCTCTACACCAACAACAAGCAGGCAAAGACCCAAATAAAAAGCACAATCCCATTCACAATAGCCACCAAAAAAATGAAATAGCTCGGCATCTTCCTAACCAGAGAAGTGAAAGACCTTTACAATAAGAACTACAAAACACTGCTCAAAGAAATCCAAGAGACACAAACAAATGGAAGAATATCCCATGCTCATGGATAGGAAGAATCAACATTGTTAAGATGTGTGGGAGTCCAGCCTCTGCTGAGCAGGGCCTGAGTTAGAGAGGAGGGAATGAGAAAAGAAAGACAAAGCACAGCAGAATTAGGAGGGTCCTCTCCCAGGTAGCTGATAGCCAGAGAGAACAAATTTATTTTCACCACATGCCTTTTATATAAGACAAAAATCTCACAAAGGAGGGTGAAACCATACAAGCAGACTATGTTAATGTCTGAATTAAATCACACAGGCAGGGTAAGTATCAATGACTAAACTATGCATATCTTAACATCTATGCTAAGCAAGGCAATCACTTAGGATGAGCAGGTTCCAGGTCAGACTTGATGCCACTTGGCTATCCATTAAAAAAAGAAAATGTGATATAGCTGGGCAGTGTGGCTCACACCTGTAACCCCAGCACTTTTGGAGGCGGAGGCAAGAGGATTGCCTGAACTCAGGGGTTTGAGACCAGCCCAGGCATCTTGGCCAGACCTTATCTCTACAATAAATTGAAAAATTAGCTAGGCATGATGGTGCACACCTGTAGTTCTAGCTACTTGGAAAGCTGGTGTGGAAGGATCACCTGAGCCCAACAGGCTGAGGCTGTGGTGGCCACAAGAATGCTATTGCACTCTAGCCTGGATGACAGAGTAAGACTCCAATTCAAAAAAGAAGAAGAAAAGTAAAGAAAATGTGACATAAAAAGTTTGTACCTAAGGGGTGCAATGTTCACTATCAGGGGAATGGGCCACCTGAGACCCAATCCCCACCACTACACATGTACTACACATATGTCCACGTAACAAATATACATGTGTACCTCTTGAATCTAAAATTTAAAAATAAATTGAAAAAACATCCAAAATCCAATAAAAGTATACATCATGGGGAAAAAAATAAATGCAACCAAACGGTCAGGGGAGACAAAGGAAATGTAGGCTCAGTTCCCTGAACACGATACAAAAAACACAAGGACCTTGTCAACTTATGTTTTGTTTTCCTTCATCTCCTCCTTTTCCTTTTTAGTGCAGTTTATTGCCTTCTGTTTGGAGCTGTCTGAAGGCTCATCCTCCTGCCCAGATGCAGACAGGGAGACTAAACAGTAAAATGAAAATCAGCACTCCCAATGCTATTAAAGAATATACTGTAGACCATAGACTATGTGATGATACCAGTTGCTTAATTTTGTCAAGAATATCATTAGCCAATGAGCTAGCAGGCAATAAATGTGGCCCAGCTGTAGAAATCTTTACATCTCGATGTAATTGAGCAATATTCAAAGAAGTATTATTAGAAGACCAAATTCCCAGCAAACAATTTCTAACTAGATCCCAATGCCATTCAGAACGATTATAAGGCATAGAGGTTACACAAATCCATTGGAACTCTACATGACATTGTAACATAAACCGAGTCTTTAAAACAGCAACCTGGTCTCCAAGAACCAGGACCGTTTGTTCCAATGCATTGAGTCACAACTCCAATTTAATGTCAGTAGCTTCTTGCCTGGATAGAGCAGTGGAAATGTTCTTAGCCAGATTGTCCACGTACTGAGCAGTGTGGATTTCTTGAGTCAAAGCTATTGCTGAAGTGGTGGCTGTTGCAATCAGTGTAACCAATGCAGTAACACCGGCAACTACAAGTCCAAGGAATCTTCACTGGTGATCAAGCAGGTTGGACATTTGGGAGAGCACATGCCAGCCAAAGTCCTGATACCACGGCCCAGAAATTTTTACAGACATCATAACAAAGGAGGGTTGATGCAATACCACAACTTGCTGTCCTCTATTTTGAGAAGAGACACAATTAGTGAGATTACAATGAGAACATTTTAAGGAAAAATAAGAGGACTCCATAGTAATTTTCCAGGGCCCTGTTAATAAAACATAAGGGGCAAGAACACAGGCAAACACCTCATGGGAATCATTGTAAGACAACTGGTTAGATTCAGACTGGTGGGAGATGATTATGGGCCCTAAAGCCTCCATAAGTTTCCAGATACCAAGCTGAGAGCATCCTGCTGAAGTGGAAAGGATCATCTCCACCCACTCTCCAAGGGTTTTAACACACTGTAATTCAGTCTTAGATTGTGGGTCAGGAGTAGCCCAGTCCATGACCCCTTCTCTATCCAAAATAAAAAAATTAAGAATTAATAATGCATGTGCCAATAGTGTATGTGGGGAGGAATGTGTATATTCCCCCTTTTTAAATTTTTGTAATTGTGTTTTGAGCATTCTATTGGCATGCTCTACTATACCTTGCCCCTGTGGATTATAGGGGATTTCGGTAGTATGAGAAATTTGAAATGTAGAGCAGAAGTTGGCAAAAGACTTACCAACATAGGCAGGGCCATTCTTGGTTTTAATAGATTTGAGAATGCCCATGACAGTGGAAGCTGCAAAGCAATGGGCTATGACATATCAAGCTGCTTTGCCTGATCAAACTGAGGCAAAACTAAAACCAGAGCATGTGGTCACTGTAACGTGTGCATAAGCCAACTTTCCAAAAGAAAGGATGTGTGTGACATCCATTTGCCATAAGTGTCCTGGCAACAGACCTCAGGGATTCACACCCTCAGCAGGAGGGGAGTGAAACTGAGGACAAACAGGACAATTTTTTACTATTTGTTTAGCCATTTCTCTAGACAATGAAAATTGGCGATGTAAACTTTTGGCATTCTGTTGATGAAGGGCATGAGAAGCGGTAGCTTTGGAAGCAGGAGATAGTAAAGGGAAAGCAAAAAATTGTGTAGCCTCATCAGCAAGGGCATTGCCTTCAGATAATGGACCAGGAAGGGCAGAATGAGCACAAATATGAGCAACATAAAAGGACTACGTGTGAGCATGACTATGCAATTGAATGGCCTGTAAAAGAGCAATTACATCAGTGGGGGAGGAGGAAGGGACAGTACAAAGACTAGAAGTTTCCAAATGACACAGCACTCCTGCAATGTAATGACTGTTAGTGTAAAGATTACAACATCTCTTAGGGAGAGCTGCAAAAACTTGACAAACTGCAAACAGCCTGACTCATTGAGCAGAATTATAATCTGTCTGAAAATGAGAAGCAACACAATTAATAACAGTAACCGCTGTTCCAGAAGAGGAGCCATCCGTGAAGACTAAATCAGCATTTTGCAGAGGTTGAGCACTGGTAATCTGAGGAAAAATAAAAGAATAATTTTTAGCAAAAGTAAGAAGTTGAGAAGGAGGATAGTGGGAGTCCACTTGCTCTGTAAAGTGGGCTACAGCCAACTGCCATGCAGGGCATGTCTCCCAAAGCCAAGTTATTTGGGGAGCAGTGCAAGGTACTATAATTAAAGCAGGTTCATGGCCAAAAAGCTCCCTGGCTTGCTGTCGGCCCTTAGTAATGAGGAGAGCAAAGATTCATAATATGGGGTCATGGTGAGCCATAGGGAGGCTGGCAAATGCAGCCACTCCACAGGTCCTTGTTGCCAAAAAGCTCCTGTGGGAAAATAAGATGTAGGCAAAATTATCAGTGACCAAGGCTCAGTAACAAAGATGTGAGAGACCTGCTGCACAGCGATTGCCCCTTGTACCAATTGTAATGCAGATTGAGCTTCAGGGGTGAGGCGCTGAGGAGATTGAAGGTCAGAGTCACCTTTCAGCATATCAAAAAGTGGCATTAGTTGAGCATAGAAATACCCAAGGAGGGACGTAACCTGTTGATGTAACCTAACAATTTCTGAAAATCATTAAGGGTTAATAAAGAGTCCAACCGAATTCGTAGCTTCTGCATGTAAACATTACATCCCTTTATAAGCCTAACAAGATATTCATATGGGGCTACATTCTGGACTTTCTCTGGAGCAATAACAAGTCCAGATTGTGAAGGGCTGATCATAAGTTAAAAAATACAACCTGAAGTTGCTCTGGATCAGGATGAGCAACAAGAATGTCATCCAGCCAGGTTCGGTGGCTCAGCCTGTAATCCCACGCTTTGGGAGGCTGAGGTGAGTGAATTGCCTGAGCCTGCGGGTTTGAGACCCACCTAGGCAACTTGGCAAAACCTCACCTCTACAATAAATCAAAAAATCAGCTGGGTGTGATAGCATGCATCTGTAGTTCCGGCTACTTGGAAGACTAAGACGAAAGGATCACCAGAGCCCAGCAGGTCGAGGCTGCAGTGGCTGTGATCGGCCACTGCACTCCAGTCTGGGCAACAGAGTGAGACTCCAACTCAAAAAAAAAAGAAAGCCATCCATGTAATGAACGATGTAGGCTTCAGGAAAACATGATTGGACAGGCTGCAAGACTCTAGCTAGAAAAGTTTGACATAAGGTAAGGCTATTGGCCATGACTTGAGGCAAAACTTTCCATTGAAATCTCTGAGCCAGTTGCTGAAAGTTAATAGCAGGCAAAGAGAAAGCAAAACATTTCCAACCTTGAGGGAAAAGTGGAATAGTGGGAAAATGACACAGCACTCCTGCAATGTAATGACTGTTAGTGTAAAGATTACAACATCTCGTAGGGAGAGCTGCAAAAACAATACTTTAAATCTATAACAAATAAGTGATATTCCGCTGGGATGGCCACCGGCGAGGGTAGGCCAGATTGCAGAGGCCCCATAATATCCATGGAGCGATGTACTGCCTGTAATTCTTTTAGTAAATGCCTTTTCCCTGACTTTTTCTTAATTACAAAGATAGGAGTGTTCCAAGGACTGTTGGAATGCTCAATGTGTCCAGCTTGAAGCTGCTCCTGAACAAGCACTGTTGCTGCTGAAAGCTTTTCTCCAGAGAGTGGCCATGGCTCCACCCATACAGGATTGTCAGATAACCAAGTAATGGAATTAGCAGTCTCCTGATGGGACTCAGGAGAAGCAGTGGCCATTACTGAAAAGCCTCAGGGTGACCTAATCCAAACCTCCCATTTTTTATGGGTAGGGTTAAGGGATACTGCATTCCTTGATTAACCCTTCCCAATCCTTGGTTTGGTAAAAATCCTTGATCGATCATCTGTGAAGTGATCTGAGGGCTGGGACTCTATAACAATATCCCCATAGCTTGGAGGAAATCCCTGCCCCCAAAGATTAAGCAGCAGAAAAAGAAATACATAGGGCTGAAAAACTCCCTCATGGCCCTCATCATCCTTCCAATTCAAGAGTTTACTACTCTGCAGAGGGGACTTAGACTGCCAATACCTTGCAAATGAGCCATTACTTACTGAAAAGGTCAAAAAGTTGGCCAGCGAGCCTGACTAATAACAGAGACATCGGCCCCAGTATCTAATAAACCTCGGAAGTTCTTGCCTTCTATATGCAGAGAGTACTCAGGCCGTTTTTCCCCAATGGCTTGCTCCCAATAAGCATGGTCAGAAGAACCAAAGGCATTAGTCTCTCACTTTTGTGAGGAGACAATACGTCCCATTTTTTTTTAAAAGGGAGTAACACTAATTGAGCAATTTTCATGCCGGCGGTGAGTGTGATATTATTCTGAGGAGGATTTCCCAAACTTTAATTTCACCAGTGTAATCGGAGTCTAAGACTCCTGGGAGAACTTGGAAGCCTTTCAGAGAAAGGCTGCTACGTCCCAGTAATAATTCTACCATGTCATCAGGGCATGGGCCATACACACCCATGGGAATAGCCTGTGGACCCATTTGGGGGGTTAATACGAAGTTAGAGGAGGAGCTGAGGTTCAATCCGGCACTCGCTGGGGTGGCACAGTGGAGATCGCTGACCCATTGGGTGGATGACATCCCTGAAGAGACAAGTTGGGCATGGGCTGTGGGAGATAAATGGACATAGCCCCAATTGTTTGAGGGGCCCAGGGCTGGCCCCTCTGGAAGTTTCCCAACAGGGATTTCCATTTGCGTCCATCTTGGAATGGCATTCATTAGCCCAGTGAATACTTGCATCGTGGACACATGGATGTAGGGTAACCCCTTCTGGGGGGTTGGTCCCAAATTGGGATTACACATGGGGCATTCCCTACTAAAAAGGCCCATTTGCCCACAGTTGAAGCAGGCACCTCAGTTTTCTCCATTACCAGATCTCACCATATTAAAAATTTTGTGAGGAGGAGTACCTTGTAAAGCTGCACCCATAGCCATCCCCTGCATATAGGCAGACGCAATATCAGCACACAAGCGAATATAATCTGTTAAGTTCCCTTTCTTATGATAGGGACGAGTGGCCACTTGGCAGGCAGAATTGGCATTTTCATAGGCCAGTTGTTTTACCAAAAGAGTCCCTACCTCTTCATCTACCACCATTCAACCTACAGCCTGCAACAATCTAGATGCAAAATCTTGGTAAGACTCATCACATCCCTGACGTATTTCTGAAAGCTGATGTGTCTTAACTCCAGCCAACGGTAGCTGACACCATACTGCCAATGCCACTCCACTGATCTGACCATATGCAGCTCGGGGATATAAAATCTGCACCTCTTGGGAGGACTATTCTCCTTGGCCCACAAGCATGTCTAGATTAACCCTATTCAGTTGATTTACTCTATTTTTTTCAACTTGTTCTTTGCATCTATACCAAAAATCCGTCTTCCATAAAAATATTCTCCACCTGACAAACATGCCTTAGCAACCATATGCCAATCAGAGAGAGTAAAGGCTTCTTGTGAAATAGTTTCCAGTATAGCTAATGTAAACGGTGTGTGGCTCCATACTGTGCCACAGCAGTTTTAAGGTCCTTCAGGGGCTTAAGAGACAACGTCTGATACTCTCACATCTCCCTTCCCTGACCATCAAAGCCTGTAGTTTCTACCGGATAGGTGTGAAATCCTTCTAAATCATCTCCTGGCAGCAAGGAGAACTGAACAGCCTTCTGTAAAAGGGAGAGACGCACCAGACGTTTCTTAACATCGGGCAGCCAAACCTGAACAGGAGCCAGGAAAGGAGAGGGTGCAGATTCATGATCCACAAGCAAGGCTCTAGTTGGCACCAATTGAGGGGCTGCTGAGGCACAAGGGGGGAGCTTACCACCCCCAGGAGAGAACTTCTCCTTAGAAATTGAGGAATGAGACACCGGTATGGAAGGTACTTCCTCTTTTGCACTAAAAGTGAGACACAAAGATGCTTCCTTTTTCAAAACTGAGTACCTATTAGCTAGAATAGTAAGCAAATCCACAAACTGAACAATAGTATCAAAAGATAAAGAAAGAGTGAAGGGCTTAGCCTCTTTCACAGGCAAGTAAGGAGCCTCATGAAACTCAGTCACAGAGGCTCAAGTAGCCACAAACATCTCATCATTGTGATACCAAGCAGCAGCCTCTTCCTGCTCCTGTTGAAAATCTTTAGGAGGGTATCCCTCCTGATTGTCATGGGCAACCGGAGCAGAAGCTGAGGGAGAAAGCTGCAACAATGAAAGAGCCTGCTCTGCTCTATGAGACTCAGAAGAGAGGTCTAAGCAAACTTTTGCTAGGTTCCACAAAGATAAAGCATCTTCTGACACAGCTTCAGGACCATGCACTTGATAATAATCCTTCAAACAACTACCTACTTTTCCCCAGGTAATCAGATTAAGCATCCCAGCCTCAGGAAACCAGGGACATACTTCTTCTACAAGCTGCAAAAATCTATCTAATTGTCTATCTGCAACCTTAGTTCCTCTAGCTTTCAACATAGATTTTAACATCTACACAAAGAGAGTGCGTTCCTTAGAATGTAAATGTCCCATGTTTTACTCCAAATGATTAAGCCTTTTCCCTAGGTTACTTACTCATGAATCACAATGCTGCACACAAAAAATGCCGGCCTCCATGAGGGTTCTTCTCCAGCCAATGCCAATCCCTAGTACTCAAGTCCCTGTTCAGGTGCAACTTACAGGGGTTCAGCCTCTGCAGAGCAGGGGCTGAGTTGGGGAGAGGGAATGAGAAAATAAAGACAAAGAACCATGGAATTGGGAGAGTCCTCTCCCAGGTAGCTGAGAGTGAGATAGAACAAATTTATTTTCACTGCATGCCTCTTATGTAGGACAAAAATCTCACAAAGGAGGGTGAAACCATACAAGCAGGACATGTTAATGTCTGAATTAAATCACACAAGCAGGGTAAGTATAAATGACTAAACTATGCATATCTTAACATCTATGCTAAGCAAGGCAATCACTTAGGATGAGCAGGTTCTGGAACAGACTTGACACCACTTGGCTATCCATAGAAATGCAGCCAACAGGTCAGGGGAGACAAAGGAAATGTACACTCAGTTCCCTGAACACGAGCCAAAAAAAAAAGGACCTTGTTAACTTATGTTTTGGTTTCCTTCAAAGATGTCCATCCAACCAAAGGCAATCTACAGATTCAACGCAATACCCATGAAGTTACCAACAACATTGTTCTCAGACCTGGAAATGACAATACAGAAACTTATATGGAAACATAAACAACCATGAATAGGCAAACCAGTCCTTAGCAAAAAACAAACAAACAAACAAAGCAGGAGGTACCACACTTCCAGACTTCAAACTTTACTTTAAGGCTACAGTAATCAAAACAGCCTGGTATTGGTACAAAAACAGGTACATAGACCAATGGAGCAGGATAGAGATTCTGAAGCAAAGGCTCAATTGCTCAACCAACTCATATTTGACAAAGCCCCCAACAACAACCACTGGAGAAAGAACCTATTCAGTACATGGTGCTAGGAAAACTGGCTGACCACATGCAGAAGATTGAAACAGAACCCCTACCTATCACCATACACAAAAATTAACTCTAAATGGATCAAAGACCTAAAGGTAAAACCTCAAAATATAAGAATATTAGAAAGCGCAGGAGACACCCTTATGGAAGTTGGAACTGGGAACCAATTCCTATTCAGAACCCTAAAGGCTAATACTTTCAGAAATCAGGCAGACAAGTGGGACCTCATCAAATTAACGAGCTTCTGCAAAGCAAAAGAAACCATCAAAAGAGCAGAGACAACCCACAGAATGGGAAAAAATATTTGCCAACTGTATATCTGTCAAAGGCCTAATATCTAGGATCTACAAGGAACTCAAATGTGCCAAAAGGAAAAAAAAAACAAACAGCCCCTTTAAAAAGTGGGAAAAAGACATAAATAGTCAATTCTCAAAAGAAGATATACAGGTAGCCAACAGACACAAGAAAAAGTGTTCGGCCTCACTCACCATCAGAGAAATGCAAATCAAAACCACACTGAGATACCACCTAACCCCTGTAAAAATGGCCATCATTAATAAAACAAACAACAACAGATGCTGGCGAGAATTTGGAAAAAAAGGAATGCTTCTACACTGCTGGTGGGAATGCAGACTAGTACAACCTCTTTGGAAGGCAGTATGACAATTTCTGAAAGAACTGGAAATCGACTTCCATATGACCCAGCAATTCCCCTATTGGGAATATACCTGGAGGAACTCAAATTATTCTACAAAAAAGATACCTGCACACATATGTTTGTTACAGCTCTATTCACAATAGCAAAAACATAGAAACAACTGTGTTGCCCATCGAAGCTTGACTGAATTTTTTTTAAATGTGGTACATATACACAATGGAATATTATGCAGCCATAAATAAGGACAAATATATGCACTTTGTAGCAACTTGGATGGATTTGGAGTCAATCATACTTAGTAATTTATCATAGAAACAAAGAACTGAGTTCCATATGTTCTCACTCATAAGGTGACCTTGAAAAATTATAATGCTATAAGAAAGCGATTGGCAGTAGTGGAAAACTGTAAGGGGGTGGAGGGTTAGAATGGCAGTTTAGGGAATCTGCTAGGGGAAGGAGGGACATACCTCATCAACAAGGGTACTTGCATGATCAATGTTTGTATACCTAACCCTGAACTGTACCCCACATCTTTATAATAAATAAATAAATTTTTAAAAAACTGAACCGGAAAAAATAAATAAATTAAGGGATGGAAAAAGAGTTTCCAGGCCAATGGATCACAAAATAAGGCAGGAATCACTATCTTAATATCAGACAAAACAACTTTTAAACTATCAAAAATGTTAAAAGATACAAAAGGACACTACATAATAACAAAAGGTTCAATCCATAAACAAGAAATGTCCATCCTAAACATATACACCCAACACAGGAGCACCAGCATTTAAAAAGCAACTACTAAGTAAACAAAAAAAGATATCCACTCTAACACTATTATAGTAAAGAACTTGAATGCAGCATTAATATCCCTAGATAGGTATCAAGAAAAAAATCAACAAGGAGATCCAGAACCTAAACCTGACACTTGACCAAACTGACTTAATTGATACCTACAGATTATTCCCACCCAACAATCACAGAATATACATTCTACTCATCACCACATGGAATGTACTCCAAGATTGATCATATCCTTGATCATAAATCAAGCAAAAACAAATTACATAAGTTTGAAACATTGTCATGCACCTTCTCAGACCACAGTGAAATAAAAATAAATATCAACAAAAACATTTCCCCAAAGCCCACAAAGACAAAAACACTAAACAGCATGATGCTGAACAACTACTGGGTCAGTACTGAAATCAAAGCACAAATTAAAAGATTCCTGGAAACAAATGAAAATGAAGAAACATCTTACCAAAACCTGTGGGATTCATGAAAACAGTTCTAAATGGGTAATTTATATCTCTACGAGCACACATCAAGAAAATGGAAAGATGACAGGTTGAGAGCATAACAAATCTCATAAGGGAGCTAGAAAGATAAGACCACCAATACACTAACTTTAGCAGAAGAATCCAACTCATCAAAATTGGAGTCCAAATACAGGACATAGAAGACAAAAATACCATAGAAAACATCAGCAAAACAAAAAGTTGGTTCTTTGAAAGAATTTACAAGACTGGTGGACCCCTGGCCATAATGACCAAGAAAAAAAGAGAAAAAGACCAAATAAACATAATCAAAAATAAAAAAGATCAAATCAAAACTGACACCTGCAGGGATCCTGCCCCTGCTGGGTCTAAGGTTTCCTGAAGGAGAGATAGATAGGCGAATGAAGGAACTTAAAATGAAATGATATAGATGGACACCTGCTTCTGGACAGAATGCCAATTTAATGTTAGTTAACACAGAACTTTTATACCATTCATAAAGGGGCAAGACAAAGAAAATTCCTTCACATACATATGCTTTAAATGTTACCACCATCTAGTGGTCTAGAAGCGACAAACAAGCCAAGAACACCATCTACTTTTAGTTAATGAGTCTTTATCATAAAGCCAAAAATGATAGTTTTAGTTCAAAGTCCAAAATTACAGTCCTTGAAATGTCTCAAGAAAGTTTCCAAATGCACATTTCTCCATGTATCAGGAGTTTTCTTTCTGGGGCTTCTAAGACCTTCAAAGTTTCGTAATCATCTCTCTTGTCCAGGTGTCTTCATTACTTTTCTCTTATCTTGCAGTGTTTATTTCTAAAGAAAACTCAAAAGAAGTTTTTAGTGATGTTTCCCAGGCTCCCAAGGTTGCTTTCTGTCTTTAGTTAACTTATCATAAAAGTAGTCAATTAGTATATTATGAATTCAGTGAAAGTCCACTCTATAAACGTTAACTTAGAATTTTCACTATTGAATTAAGTAAAAATCTTAACAATTAATCTTCATCCTAAATCTGTGAAAGCAGTGTTATAAATCACCTACATAACTCCTAGATAAGTGTTAGAACTTATAATGAATTCATAATGAACTTACTATAAACTTGTGCTTCTAACAAACCTAATATCTAAACACTAAACTACATAATTCTAAATCAAATAAGGAGTGAATATACTTACATCATTTTTTACTCAAGCATTATCTAGTAACTTATAACCAAGTGAAAGAAAGCAGTCTTGATGTGCTTCAGAGTTTAACTATTGCATATGTTAGAAAAGGCCAAACGACATAGTGGGAAATGGGAAAATGAACCAAGACATTCCCAGGTTAGCTGTGAGTACTTCACATAAACGTGTTGTTCTCTTCATGCTCGACTGCACAGAATTCTTCAGCCCTATCAACAGCAAAGACAGAAGACAGAAGGGCCTCAGCTGCCCGGACTCGCTTTGCAGTCGTGGGGGTCCTCAGCTCACCTGGACTTTGTCAATCAGGCGAGCCTCCGAAGCTGGTCCCCAACAAGACTTGACATAAATATTAGATGATAACTTGGATCCGCAGGAAGAAATGAAGAGCATCATAAATGATAAATATGCAGATTGATATAAAAAGTTTAACATTTGTTCTTTCAGTTTTTACAAACTGTTTAAAACATGATTGTTCCTAGTCAAAATTATAACATTGTATTGTGGAATTGGGGAGGAGATTATAGTGTATATAGATGACATTAACATACGTACCAACAGCAGCATAAATGATTGGGGTGTAAGAAGAATTACATGACTGCAGCTTTCTTGCATTCCTTTTTTTTTTTTTGAGTTGGAGTCTCACTCTTGCCCAGGCTGGAGCTCAGAGCTCACCACAGCCTAGACCTCCTGGGCTCAGGTTATGCTTTTGCCTCAGCCTCCCTAGTAGCTGAGACTACACAATGCCTAGCTAATTTTTTTTTTTCCTGAGGTCTTGCTATGTTGCCTAGGCCAGTCTTGAACTCCTGGGCTCAAGCATTTATCACGCCTTGGCCATCCAAAGTACTGGGATTACAGGCATGAGCCACTGTGAACAGCTTGCAGCAGCATTCTTAAATTCATGTGAAGGGGTAAAATGTTAACTTCAAATACACTGAAAAGTTAGGGGTGGGGGGTATATAATTCCTTCAGCAACCACTAACACATATTAAATGCAATGAGTTACAGCTAAAAGCCAATACGTTATTTAAAATCAAATTCTGAATAATATTCAGTTAATCAAAAGAAAGCAGGTAAGGAGAAGTAAAGAAAATAAAAATGGGTGGTAAACACCATCTAAGGAAAGAAAAGCAATTAAGAGATTTAATGATAGGAAAGAAATTGAAACGAATGTTATTTTCAGATAATATGAATTTCTACTTATAAAAACAAACTAGAACCTATAGGGCCTGAAAGTTGCTAGAATGACAATCAATTTACATAATATTGTTTTGTTTCCAACTCTTCTGTTATCTCTAGTTTTAATTGAGAATTTTATATTTTCCCATTTTCTCTCCTCTTTTTATATTTGTTTTAATTTAATTTTATTGCATTTTCTAAAGTTTGCAATGTATAACCTAAATCCACTTTCAGATAACACTATACTGCTTCACAGGTATTGCCAGTTCCCTATAACAGAGTATTCTCAATTTCTCCCAGCCCTTATAATATTGTTGTCATTCATTTTACTTATTCATAGGCTATAATCACCAATGTGTTGTTGCTGTTATTACTTTAAACAGTCATTAGATCAATTCATAGTACTAATAATAAAATATTTGTTTTATCTTCATTTATTCCTTCTCTGATACTCTTATAGATATTTGAGTTTCTTATCTATATCATTTTCAAACTTCTTTTTAACATTTTGTGCAAGATGGGGCTGTTGGTAGAAAATTATTTTCATTTCTGTTTGACTGATAAAGTATTTTTTATTTTTGAAAGATAATTTTCCTGGATACAAATTCTATGCTGGTGGCATTTTTTTTTTCCTTTCAACACTTGCAATATTTTACTTCGCTCTCTTCTTGCTTGCATGGTTTCTAATAAGTGGTTTGATGTAATTCCTATCCTTGTTTTTCTTTTTTTTTTTTTGAGTTGGAGTTTCACTCTGTCGTCCAGACTGGAGTGCAGTGGCCACTCCCAGCCACTGCAACCTTGACCTGTTGGACTCCGGCGATCCTTCCACCTCAGCCTTCCAAGTAGCTGGAACTACAGGCATGCACTACCACGCCCAGCAAATTTTTTGATTTATTGTAGAGATGAGGTCTCGCCAAGTTGCCCAGGTGGGTCACGAACCCGCGGGTTGTTTTCTATATGTGCCTCCCTCTGGCTTTCTTGAAGATTTTCTCTTTGATTTTCTGTAGCTTGAATGTAACCAGTCTAGTTTTTGTTTTTATTTTTTAATCCTTCTTGGTATTCTCTGACCTTCTGGGATCTGTGGTTTGGTGATTAACATTAGAAAATTCTCAGGCATTGTTGCTTCAAATATTTTCTCTCCCTTCTCTCTTTCTCCTCCTTCTGGTATTCCAATCATATCTATATTTCACCTTTTGTAATTGTGTCATAGTTTTTGATATTCTGTTCTGGTTTTATTTCTTTTCTTTTGTATTCTTTTTTTCTCTTTAGGTTTGGGAAATTTCTTTTTGGTCTCAGTTTTTGTTGTTTGTTTTTGGGACAGGATCTCGCTGTTGCTCAGGCTGGAGTGCAGTGGTGTCATCACAGCTTACTGAAGCCTCAACCTCCTGGGCTCAAGAGATCTTCCCACCTCAGCCTCCTGAGTAGCTGGGACTACCAAAGTGTGTCACCATGCCTGGCTAATTAAAAAAAATTCTTGCTAGGAGTAAGGGGATACCGTGTCTAAGAAACCTTTTCACCTGCAGCTTTGTTTTTCCCACAGGTATTACTACCAGTAAACTTCTTATTTTAAAGATCCAGCATTTTGTCTGGAGCACAAGAATGATCCAAGGGAAACAAAGTAAGCCATGCTTTCTGCTTAATTCCAGCTGAAGTTAAAGGTCTGAGGGGAAAAAAGATGCATATAAATGGGGTCATTGGCATTGGAGAGCCACAGAAGGGGGTTTTCCAAGTCTTTTCCTATACAACCTAGCTATTCCATTTATCACATTGTCATTTTAGACTTCCCAATAAAGCTTTTTCAACATTAAAAGAAAATTCTCTTGTTGTTGAGGTAAGGTCTTGCTATTTTGCCCAAGCTGGCCTCAAGCAATACTTCTGCCTTGGCCTTCCAAAGTGCTGGACTGCAGGTATGAGCCACCACACTCAGCCATAAATTTCTATATCTTCAAGCTCACTCATTCAATTCTTAATGTTCCAGTCTATAGGTGAGCCCATCAAAGGCAGTCTTCATTTATATTAGTGTTTTCTTCTATTTCTAGTATTTCCTTTTGATTCTTTCTTACAGTTTGCTTCTCTCTGCTTATATTACCCATCTGTTTTTGCATATTGGTTACTTTTTCTTAAGTGACCTTAATATATTAATTATAGTTATTTTACATTCCTGGTCTGATGATTTCAAAATCTCTGCTGTGTCTGAGTCTGACTCTGATACTTGCTTTGTTTCCTTTGACTGTATTTTTCTTGCTCATTAGTATGCCTTGTTATTTTTTGTTGAAAGCGGTACATTATGTACTAGGTAATAGAAACTGAGGGGAATTGGCTTTTAGGATGATGTTTTATGTTGTTCTGACTAGGAGCTGGGCTTTGTTTAATAACTGCTGAAGCTGTAGGTGCTCGAAGTTTCAGTTTCCTCTAGTTTTATGTTGCTCCGACTATGAGCTGGGCTTTGTTTAATAACTGCTGTAGCTGTAGGTGCTTGAAGTTTCAGTTTCCTCTAGTTTTCATGTTTTTTTTTCTTTCTCCTTCTTTGGGTTTCCCTAAGAACTTCTTAAATACAGTCTGTGCCTTACATGTTTCTCAGTTGTAGTACACTATTATACCAGAGACTCATGAGTATGGTAGTGAGGTGGTAGGGAGGGGAAGCATTCTACAATCTCTTCTAGTGGGCTTGAGTCCTTGGGCTGTAATCTTCTGAAGCGCATCTTAATCTTTTTGTAAATCCTGCCCTTATTGACACAGCAAAGCTATATGTTGGGCTACAAATGGCCAGTTGACTCTCCCCCAGGTCCAATAAGACTTTAGTAAGCAGTTTTCCTTGGGGCAGGCATTTGTTATGAAGAATGCTCTAGTCACCATTTCCCTCTCCCTACTCTCGAACATGAGATTTTCCTCCATTCAACACTGTCAGAACCTGATGGGGTTCCTGGAGGTAAAAATTCATAAAACTGTGGGGGTCAATCCAAGACTAGGCCTCTAGGAGTTTGAACTCCCAAGTTAGTGCACACTAAGCCTTCAGCAGTTCATCAAATTTACAACCCCCACTAACCCCTTCCTACTCCTTCCCCACTTGCTTAAGCGATGTCTTGTTTTTGCTGCCAACACCGGCGTTCTCAAGGTTACGTGACCACCAGCACCAGCCTGCTTCCTCAAGGCCACATCTCAGGACTGTATGACCACCAGCACTTTCTTTCTCAGGACTATATGTGCTATGTGATCACCAGACCCCAGCTAGGGGGTATAAGAGAGACCTGCCAAAAGAACAAGCTGCTGGTTCTTCCCATGGGCCAGTCTTTCTTTCCTTTTCCTCTAATAAATTTTCTTTTCTTTGCCTAACCACTCTGCTCATTCTTTTTTTCTCCACACTTGCCTTACAAAAATTTCTACCAGTTTATGACTCCAGTGACTTCTGCTTTCAGGTAAGCTGATCTTGGCTGTGATTTTATATATTTTATGTATCTGCCTGTCTCTAGATTTCAGACTGGCAGTTCCTTTGTATCATGAATTCTCTGATGGATCTAAGTTCAGTTTGTTGAATGATTTTCTTGTTGTGAGGTTGGGAGTGAATGTTTCTAAGCTCTTTAGATGTCAAAACTAAAACAAGAGTATTAATATCATTTTTATCCAATTCAAATAGCCACAAAATGTTACAAACACTAAGTTGTTATTTGCAGTTCCTTAGAGAAAGGCAGTCTTAACTTCATCATGGAGTCTATGAACTCTGAGGGATTTGGGGTTCAGAGAAGACTGAGTGTAGGTGTGACTGTGTGCCCTTGAGACCTTGAGTGATTGAGTGTGTTTGGGAGAGTGATTTAATTTCAGGTGATATGTGATCAGCCAGTATCTGTAATGCTCTTGGTCAGCTTGGGCTGCTACAACAAAATACTGTATTTGGGCACCCAGTTGTATATACCTGGTTGTGGTTTAAACAACAGACTATTTTTCACAGTTCTGGAGGCTGGGAAAGCAGAGTGGTGATGCATTCAGTTCTTTGCGAGGGCCCTCTTGGCCTACAGGTAGTTTCCAAGCTGCTGTGTGTTCACAAGGCCTTTTCTTGTTGGGGCTATGAGCATGGGGACATTTCCTTCTTATAGGGGCACTAATGCTATCATGAGGGTCCTACCTTTATGACCTTATTTAAACCCAATAATCTTCCAAAGGCCACCTCCCATTACATCACATTGGGAGTTAGGGCTTCAACATATGGATTTTGGGAGGACACATTCAGCCCATAACATGCTGTGTTGTAGTGAGACTGCTAATGCTAAATTTAGTGATTAAAAAAATTTGGGGGGGGCTGGGTTTGGTGGCTCAGCCTGTAATCCCGTGCTTTGGGAGGCCAAGGTGAGTGAATTGCCTGAGCCTGCGGTTTCAAGATCCACCTGGGCAACTTGGAGAGACCTCATCTCTACAATAAATCAAAAAATTAGCCGGGTATAGCGCTAGTTCCAGCTACTCGGAATGCTGAGGTGGAAGGATCACCGGAGCCCAGCAGGTCGAGGCTGCGGTGGCCGGGAGCGGCCACTGCACTCCAGTTTGGGCGACTGAGTGAGACTCCAACTCAAAAAAAAAATTTTTTTTTTTTACTGAGCATCTACTATGCGCAAACTCTTTTAGTCACCAAGAATATAATCCTGAACAGATCTTCACAGAATTCTCATTCAAGCCAGGAGAGACGAAATGAGGGTCGGTGGTGAGGGGCGTAGATTCTATCAGAGAGCGATAACTGGTAGTCCTGAAATAAAACAGGTTACACAGGCACACCATCAGAAAGTCGCAAGTGAACAAATCACAAGGCATGTGGTGAACCCCGGTGGTCCTAGCCACTAGGCAGGCTGAGGCAGGATTGCCTGAGCCCAGGAGGTCGAGGCTGCAGTGAACCGTCTGGATAAAGGAATGAGATCCTGATTCAAAAAAAGAAAATTACCAAATCTTTTCGCTTTTCGATCCCGCAGGCCCTGCCCAGCCTTCCTAAGCCCCACCCAAGCCGTGCCCACTCACCTTGGCTTTCCTGTCTCCTAAAGGAAGCCGCCTCCCCCTCTACTGCTTTTTTTTTTGAAATAATGTGGGGTACAATTCAGGGTTAGGTATACCATTATGCAGGCACCCTTGTTGATGAGGTGTGCCCCTCCCTCCCTTGGCAGTTTCCCTCAACTGCCAATCGCTTTCTTATAGTATTATAATTGTTCAAGGTCCGCTTATGAGTGAAAACATATGGTACTCTGTTCTTTGTTTCTGTAACAGATCACTGAGTATGAGCGACTCTAAATCCAATCAAGTTGCGGCCAAGTCCATATGTTTGTCCTTTGTGGCTGCGTAATATTCCTAAGCCCCGCCCACTCACCTTGGCTTTCTTCTCTCCGGAAGGAAGCCGCCTCACCCTCCACGCTTTTAAGCGCTGTTCCACTGCGCCTGCGCACTTCTCGCCTCCTCATGTCCCGCCCACCAACAGTCTGGCAAGGCCCCCGAGCCCAGACCCAGTTCCCAGCAGGCAGAGCCTGACAGTTGCGTCTGCGCGCTGAGAGCCTGTCAACGGCTCCCAGAAGCCCCCGGGGCGCGTTCGCTTCACGGGGCGGTTTGTATTTCAAGAGCCCAGACTTGGGGCAGAGAGCCTTCCGGGGGCACTCTTCGGGACCAGGAGGACCAGCAGAGGCCCCTTCGGGAGCACAGGGCGGGGACCACCGACCCAGAGAGCAGCCGCCCCTGGCAGCCTCGGCGCCCGACTTCTGGACGCCGCCGCCCTTCGGGACTGCATTTCCCAGGGGCCTTTGCGGCGAGGGGACACGCCTACTTCCGGAGAGGACTTGCCGTTGGGCGAGCGCGCATCCGGCCCGGGCACGCACCGTGTGGGGGTGTCTGGGAGTGTGGGGAGAGGATTCCGAGGCGCAGAGAGCAGGGAACCCTCCGGGGGGTGACTCACCCGCTCCCCGTCAACTTCGTAGAGCCCACTGTGGGCAAAGCTCTGGAGTCCTGTCGAGAAGAGACTGGGCTCAGGACGCGTTCCCACGCCCGTGGGACAGCGAGGAGCAAAGGCCATGGGGACTCGTGGCAGAGGTAAGAGTGACAGATGGCCTGGGTGCGGCTGCAGGCGTGAAAATGGAGGTTTGGGATGTTGTCCTGCGGGGTCCAGGTGCTGGGAGGTTGTCCCTGGCCTGGAAAGGACAAAGATTTGGCGGGTCACCTGGAAGCACGGTGTGGAGCTCGGTTTGGGGGCTTGCCCAGAATCACCTAACCAGACATCCTCCCTTCCAGGTTCTTGGGGTGTCACCAAGGACACAGGGGAGAGAGAGTTCCCCGTTATAACTTTATCTCTGGGTGCTCTGCTTCTCTTCAAGGAGGAACTCAGTATTTAGATTTTTACCCATCAGGGTCTTGTGCCATTTATCACTGTGGGATGGGACTTGGGAAGAAGGTGAGATTCACAGCTTCATCTAGAAATGCTGAGGGATTCCAGCCTTTTTATGGCTTAGTCACCTTCTAGTCAGTGAAAGAGAATATTCCTGTTCCTTGAACTTCACTCTCTTCTCCCTTACCTTTCCGCAATAATTAAGAATGAGAAGGGAAAGAATTTCTGCTTATAGCCATATTGTTCTTTGCTTGTTTTACAACATGTGTGCAGTAATAAAAATAGCTAATGTTTAATGAGCACTCACCGTGTGCCAGACACCGTTCTAAGACCTTTTGGGAGTATTAACCCCAAACATCACAACATTAAGAAGTAGGAACTAACTACCTTATCTTCTGTTTACAGTTGAGTACACTGAATGAAAGACTGAAGAATAGAGAGGACAAGTAATCACTAGTCATTGGAAGAGCCAGGGTTCAGATTAAAAGCAGGCTGACTCCAGAGTCCCTATCCTTACTGATTGTCATGTAATCCCTGCAACAACTGCCTATGGTAGGTATTCTTAACTACTTTTCTCAGTGGAAGAACATGACTCTGAGTTGAAAAAGTAATTTCAAGAGTTCGTATCCCAAAACCACCCCTGAGCAGATTTGGGTTTTTTCCTTAAACTTTATGACTTTCAGTTTTGATGTCAAGTGTAGATGATAATGTTGTACACCTCATAGGACTGTGATAAGTATTGAATGAGCTCATACGTGTAAAGAACTTGATATAGTCCCTGCCACATAGTCAAGTGTTCAGTAAGTGTTTATTCATGTCATTGTTATAACAATTCATTGAGAAGGCAGTAGAGTTTAGAGGAAGAAAGCCAGAATTAATTCAGATACCTTATCATCTTTCTGATTAAAGAAACATGGATCAGGCAGTCAAGGGACTTATTCAGAACTATAGTTTGTCAAAGCAAAATGAGAATATGGGTCTTGTGACAATTTTTTGGTCCAGTTATATCTGCAAGCCACATGAACTTTGTTGTAGCAAAGGTAATGCCTTTCTCTGGGGCAGATGACATTCTCCAAGTAATTTGTCTCATAAAATCTTCACAAATCCTGGTGGGTTGCACAAAGGGTATATTTTTTGTTATTTGCTGGTACCTGCTTGAGCAAATAACTTGGGTGGTGGAGTCAGGCAGACTTAGATTGGTGGGTCTTATTATTTATGAACTGTGTGACTTGTGCAAAAGAATTCACTTCTCAGAGCTTTCATGTGTAAAATGGTAACAATATCCCCTACTTTCTCTGAGATTGTGAAGATTAAAAGAGTATTAATATATGCAGCACACCTAATACATCTGTTATTAATGAATGAGTGGCAGAAGGCTGATGGGGAGGCAAGAGATACTGTGCTTAACTTGAAAACCCAGAGCAGAGGGAAATTCCAGCTGTTAGATTGCAGATCTCCAAGTGAGTGTCTGTATTGTGGGGTTTGGGGTGGAGGTTGGTAATAGTGAGTGAGGACAGAGACATGTAGGGAAAAGAGGATTTCTAGACTGTGATTATTTAGTACTACTTGGTTTCTTACTACTCCTTTATCCTCCCCCAGCTCTGCCTTCTCAGAGTAAAACTTTTTTCTAGATGAAGAGTCAGGAAGAGGTGGAGGTGACAGGAATTGAGTTTCTTAAAGCCATGTCCTTGGTGAGTTGGTATTCCCTCTCTCCCCACTACAATACAGTCTTTTCAGGATTTAGTAATGGTTGTTTTCTCCTGAAAGTTACCTTATCAGAGTTCCACCCGCTGGCCTGTTTCCTCCCTTTCTCTTGAAAGATGGGACTGCAAGTGAGGGATGGACTCAGATAGCCCAGTGTGCTCTTCGAGTTTCTCTTCTTTTTCCTACTCAGTATTTATTTTTTATTTAACAAGACACAATTTGAGTCCTTACCTTATGCTCAATCTTTTCAGAAGTATCTAATGAAGCAAAAGTACAGTCCCTGAAGGAAAGTTGAAAGCCGCTGTGTGCCTAGTCCCTCAGTCCCAGTCCTGGTTCTCAGAGAGTGTATAATTTGTTAGATAAATGAAAAGGCAGTATACACTTCCATAGTGTGGTAAGTGCTGAGATTAGAGGTGGAGAGTAAACTCACTGTGGAACAGTAGGAATGTGCCATTAATTGTTAATCTGGTTCCTTTGAGTGAATTAGAAAAAAAAAACATCTCTCCCTTCCACTGAGGAAGCTCATGATAAGTCATGCAATCTGGCAAGAGGAAGTCTATCTTATTGCAGCTCCTTCTTGCCTCTTTGGCTAGGGATCCTTGTGCAGGAAATAACTTGCACAATCATTCTCTTTGTTGAGGGAAGTAAGGGCAGGAGGATGTCACAGAGGAACTGACTCCTGAGTTGCATCTTGAAGGAAGTGAAGGAGATCTGCAGGCACTGGTGATATGGGTGACGTTCTGCCCAGAGTATGCAAAGATTTCCCTCCCCACTTGACCATGGAGTCATGAGCATCTTAAAATGTGTCAGGGAATGTTGTACGTTTTTTTTCTTTCTAGGATGAATGCCATAATCTATTTAATCAGCCCCCTTGTTATTCCACAGGTAAATTACTACTAGTGCTTTGCTGTATAAAAGAGAGTATTGGCCAGGCACGGTGGCTCATACATGTAATCCTAGCACCTTAGGAGGTGGAGGCAAGAGGATTGCCCGAGCCCAGGGGTTCGAGACCAGCCTGGGTAACGTGGCGAGATCTCGTCTCTACAAAAATAAAAAAATTAGCCAGGTGTGGTAGTGTGCACCTGCAGTCCCAAATATTCAAGAGACTGAGGCAGAAGGATCACCTGAGCCCAGGAAGTCAAGGCTATGGTGAGCTATGAGCATGCCACTGCATTCCAGCCTGGGCAGCAAAGTAAGACTCCAGCTCAAAAAATAAAATAAAATAGTGTTGCAGTCTTCATCCTTATAGTTGAATTTTCACCCTCATCTCTGATTATTTTTTTAAACTAATTCCTAGTTTTCATTTCTTGTGTATAGAGTTTCACAAACTGACACTACTCCTGAGCATTTTAATTTTAATATTTTTATGACCAACAATAGAAGCAAAAGAACTATAATTTATGTTCTATTTAAAGTAAACTGCTAACCTAGTTTCATCAGCCAATTGATTATTATAAGAAATTATCAAATTTAATTTATATACATAAAAAGTTGTTCAAATAAAAATAACTTGAGGCCAGGCTCGGTGGCTCAGCCTATAATCCCAGCACTTTGGAAGGCTTAGGTGAGTGGATTGCCTGAGCCAGCGGGTCCGAGACCAGTGTGGGCAACTTGGTGGAGACCTCGTTTCTACAATAAATAAAAAATTAGCTGGACATGGTAGTGCATGCCTGTAGTCTCAGCTACTTGAAAGGCCGAGGCAGAAGGATCGCTAGAGCCCAGCAGGTTGACGGTGGTGTGGTCATGAGTGTGCCACTATACTTTAGCCTGGGCAACAGAGTGAGACTCCAACTAAAAAAAAACCCAAACAATCTTGAAGTAGTTAAATTGTTTTTATTTTATATCAAAAACAACAACTTATAGCACTAGCACAACACCTTTTCTTAGGTATGATGCCACAGAATGTGCCTTACCAATAGAACTTGTTTCTTAGAGAATTTAAACATTTTAAACAAAAGCATTATTGTCATTTGCCAGAGAAAATTATTTTAAGAGTGGCAGAGTATGGCTTAAAGGTTAATACTATGGACTCTGGAACTAGACTGCCTGGGTACAAATTCTAGCTTCACCATATACTAGGTATATTGCTTTAATTTCAATTAGTTAATTTCCATTTCCTCAACCTTAAAATGGTGGTAATTATGATACCTAATTTATAGGGCTGTTGTGAGCATTATGAGTTAATGTATTTTTAGTATTTAGAAAAGTACCTGGCATATTGTAAGTGCTATATAAAAATTAGCTATATAAGCTACTTTGAGAGGGTACCCCCCAAAAAACCCCAGAATTATCTTTCTGAAGGTATGTCCCTTCTAATACAGCTTCTCCTGCTAGTTAAGTGTTTTAGGAACTGACTGGCATCAGTGTACCAGCTAGCATTGTGTATCATGATATGCAGAAGAAATGCTCTGAGTTGTGGCAAACAGGTTACTGGTTCTTCCACAATGACAACACACCTGCCCACACCACACTGAATGTTCAGCAGATTTTGACCAAAAATGATGTGACACCAAAGCCCCACCCTCCCTATTCACTCAATCTCACTCTGAGAACTTTTTTGTTTCTCTGGGTGAAAAAATTTCTCAAAGGGAAACATTTGTGAAAGAGGTGAAACAAAAAATGACAGAAGCACTAAAAGGCAACAAAATTGATGAGCTCAAAAACTTTGGAGCAGTGGAAAAAGCATCTTTGTAGGTGTACTGCATCAAATAGAGAGTACTTTGAAGGTGACTGAAGTTTAAATTTGTAAGAATAAATACACACTTTCTTATAAATAAATTCCAGGGTTTTGGGGTCCTCTCTGGCATTTGCTTATTGTTGAAGAACTAAATTCTTTGTGTATATATGTGTATACAAATATATAAGTTAAAGAACTACAATATAATATATATAATCTGTGCTGCACGGGAAACAACCAAATGTCAGGATGCTTTTTATTTCCAGTGTAATAATAATTTAAAAAATAATTCATACTGAACTTGAAAGTGTCCTGGTTCTGGGTAAGATGGACTAAGAACACTTCACCCTGTCTTTTCCATTAAAAACTGCTGTAAAACCAGGTCAGCATGCCTGGAGCAGCAACATGAGGTCTTTCAAAATGAATAGTAGCAGGCCGATTTAAATTTTGAAAGCCCAGAATTTGAAGTACCACCACACTGGTGTATTTACAGTTTGTCTCCCCATTATCTCCTAGCATGGATTCAATAAGCCCAAAACTCTGAAGTGAGTATTGCTATGGACAGAAAAAGCAGCAGGAGGTGCCTCATAGTTCTTGCTCAAGGAGTGAGAAAAGGATCTAGTGCTCAGAGAGGAAGAGAAGAAATCATCTTTTTAAAAAGTTTATTATATTCATGTCCTGGCAGCGGCAATGGGGGTTTGCAGGAGTCTAACACTGATTGACGATAAATTTCCTCTCTGATCAGAGAGTCTGTGTTTCCAAGAGAGTGAGGTAAACCCTCTTGGCTTTTTTTTGCTTTGTTTTTTTGTATTTTTGTCCACTCCCTGGTTGGCCTCTTGAGTGGGTACAGTCATGGGACATGTACAGTGGAATGGAATAAATAAGCTCCAGTTGTCTGGCTAGAAGATGGAAAAAGGGAGTCTTAGGGTAATGGAAAGTGCTGGAGAGATAACAGAGAGGGAGGGGTTTTAGAAATCAACCACATCATGTTTATGCACTCCTGGACTTACTCTGAGCAACTCATGCATTTATCTGATCCTAAAGAGCATACCAGTCTTTGAGAAGTGAACTAAGGGATAGATCACTTTCAAGGTCTCAGGCTGGCCTTGTACTGGGTTGTGTACAAGAAGGACAGGGACAGACAAATATCACCACAAAGGTCTTAAAAATGGAACTGATGTTGAAACACCACTCACAAAAGGCTGGTTGAAACTTGCAGCCTAAACAAAATATCAACATTCTTCTTAAGATTTAGACAAGGTACAGAATCTCATAGCATAGTATGCAAAATGTCCAAGGTACCAAAAAGCAGGAAATTCTCAATTCATAGGGGAAGAGACAACAAATACTAACATTGATATGGCACAGATGTTGGAATATACGTAGGATTTTTAAAGCAGCTACTATAAAATGCTCCAACAAGTAAAGTTAAACACTCTTGAAGTAAATGGAAAGATAGAAAGTCTCAGCAAAAAATAGAAAATATAAACAAGAAATGAAAAATATAACCACAATAAACCCAGTGAGTTTGCTTAATGGGAGAATGGAGATGACAGAGGAAAGAGTTAGTGAACTTGAAGATAAGTGTATATTATCTAATATGAACAACAGAAAAAATATTAAAGCCTCAGGGTCCTGTGGTATAATACCAAAATCATATGACATTTGTATCAATTATGTTTCAAAAGAAGAGGAGAAAATGGAGTGTAGAAAAAAAGTATTTGAAGAAATAATAGCTCTAAATTTCCCAACTTTTAGTGAATTTTATAAGCCTGTGGATCTGTGAAGCTCTGTAAACCCCAGTATTATAAACTGAAAGAAATCTCTCCCTTGGAAACTTGATAATCAAAACTGCTGAAAACTAAAGACAAAGGAAAGAAACCTCAAAGAGCAGCCAGAGTAAGAATGATGTATTACATATAGAGTAACAGTGATTTAAAATAGGAGCCAGAAGAAAGCAGAACAAATTTTTTTAATTTATTTTTTATTTTTATTTTTTATTTTATTTTATTTTATTTTTTGAGTTGGAGTCTCACTCAGTTGCCTAGACTGGAGTGCAGTGGCCGCTCCCGGCCACCGCAGCCTCGACCTGCTGGGCTCCGGCGATCCTTCCGCCTCAGCCTTCCAAGTAGCTGGAACTACAGGCGCGCGCTACCATGCCCAGCTAGGTCCCATGGCTTTGAT
>CAUYQG010103006.1:0-27681 GCA_963574415.1 Tarsius wallacei
CGCACCTGTAGTTCCAGCTACTTGGAAGGCTGAGGCGGAAGGATCGCCGGAGCCCAGCAGGTCAAGGCTGCGGTGGCCGGGAGCGGCCACTGCTCTCCAGTCTGGGCGACAGAGTGAGACTCCAACTCAAAAAAAAAAAAAAATCGCTTGGGGAGATATTTATTTTTCACCTCTGAAGAAAGGATAATAAATATATGATCATTAAAATCTACACGTTTATGATGGATAGATATTAAATTAGAAAGACTTACCCCAGAGCAAGAATTTCCTGTTACTAGTCCTCTACTGGAAATGGTAAATTTCAGCCTTTTAACCCTACTCTAGAAAACAACCCAGTTTCCAAAGCCAGAGGGACACACACTAAAAGCCTGCATTCATGGCACTTAAAAGCCAATGAATTCAGTACCCGTCAAAGTGTGGGCATGGATCAGCTGCATCAGAATCACCTAAGTTGCATGTTGACATTTAGACTTCTGCAATTCTCCCATCCTTACAGAAGGAGAACCTCAGGGTAGGGGAAGAATGGGGCCAGGGAAGTTGCCTTGGAGCATGCATCTCTGGTCCAGCTGCTCATGTTATAGCTGAGAAAACTTAGAGAAACAAAATGATTGGCCCAAGTGCACATAGAACCGCAAATAAAGTTCAACCTAAACTAGTGGTTTTCTACACCTTACACCTAGGTGTTTGACATTGGTACCTGCTAGGACATAAACAGATGAGTCATTTCCTTTGAATGAGATCTGTGGTTTTTGGTCTTTATAATCAACAAACCCCCTGGAGAGGGAGAGCCTGGGTTTTCTCAGCCTAGACTCTCCTGCCAGTTGTCCAGAGTCCAGGCACAGCTAGGACATGAGCACCAGGCGGGGAAAGTCAGCCACTCAGAAGGCCTGCAGCTCTCTCCTCTCACCCCACAGTGACCTGGTGGTTGCCTCCTGCAGGATATCTTCCAGGAACAATTTAAGGATCTGGCCTAAACCATGGAAATATTCCTCAGTTTTGCCAAATTGAGGGTTACCAGATGACTGTCACTAGTGGAATCCATGTGTGCAAAGATTATAATGCTCTGTTTTTGAAGGAATTTCTCTGAATTCTTGATTTCTTGGAATATGAAGGCCTCACTCTCAATTAGCAAGAAAAAAACATAATGTGAATGAGTTGTTGTGCTGGTAAGAATCAGGGGCTAGTTTTTCAGGCATTGACATCAGCGACTGAGCTCACGGATGTTACCCATGATAAGCTGGATGTGTTGCTTACACAGAATATGGCAGGGCTGGGTTGAACGATCACTGTGAACCCCAACTCTCACCCTCTGAAACTTGGTGGATCTAACCCTGACTCCAGTTATTGAAGAGGTTTAGCTCATCAGCTTAACTGGAATCCAAACTTGCTGGATGACACTGAGCATGTCATCTGAGCTCTGTGGGCCCTGGCCTCCTTGTCTTTAAGATAACAGGGGCGAGGGGGATAGATTTAGTCAGAGCACTACAAACTGAGCTTTTTGGACATCTGGGTTTCTAAAAGTTTGTCTCTAGAGAGAGAGTTATAGAGAGGAAAAAGCACTAATCCCTATCACCTAGTCTTGCTTTTAAGTACAGCAGCTCTGCCTCTAGGTTTTATATATTTGTGTCCCTGTAAAGTTTTGTTTGCAACAGATTTTTAAAATTAATGATTGACCACCAGTGAACTGGGTAATTTATTCTAGTTGTGCATTAGAATTACCTGGAGCATCTATAAAACAAAAGCAAAAATACACATCTCTTCTCCACTGCCCCCAACTCTGCCCAGGTATCCTGATTTAGTAGATGTAAGGACGTTCCAAGCATCAGTATTTCTGGTTAAAAAATGGCTGTGGATCCCCCAAAGAGTCTGACCTCTGACCTGGTGTCCCTTCCCAGGCATGCCGGGGAAGAACAATGTGGCATCTCTGCGCCAGGCTCCCGGGCAGAATGGCACCAGCTTCCATGGCTGCATCCGGAATCTTTACATCAATAGCGAGCTGCAGGACTTCCGGAAGGTGCCAATGCAAACAGGCATTCTGCCCGGCTGTGAGCCATGTCACAAGAAGGTGTGTGCCCATGGCACGTGTCAGCCCAGCAGTCAGTCAGGCTTCACCTGTGAGTGCCAGGAAGGATGGATGGGGCCCCTCTGTGACCAGCGGACCAATGACCCCTGTCTCGGAAATAAGTAAGTTCCTGTTGCTTTATGGTTGAGCACACACACTGAAACCCTCAAAGCAAAACCCTGGGAAGAAGGGAACAAAGTACAACGTCATATGGATGGGATGAGGGAAAGAAGGAGGGAAAACCGTAAGCCATTAGTATTCTGTTCCTCATATTTGTCTAGTTATCTTCCCTTTGTTCTTACCTCCTCTGCCGAATGCATTCCCACTCCTGTGCTTCTCCTCTCCTGTAGATGTGTCCATGGCACCTGCTTGCCCATCAATGCATTCTCCTACAGCTGTAAGTGCCTGGAGGGCCATGGAGGTGTCCTCTGTGATGAAGAAGAGGATCTGTTTAACCCCTGCCAGGCAATCAAGTGTAAGCACGGGAAGTGCAGGCTCTCAGGACTTGGGCAGCCCTACTGTGAATGCAGCAGTGGATACACAGGGGACAGCTGTGATAGAGGTAAGCCAGCCCAGTGGGGCAACTCCTTCCCTGTCTCGGCAAAGCAAAAGGGATTCCCCACCTTTGAAAGCAGTGAGAGAGTGAAAGAAACAGATGAGAGAGACAGAGAGAAGGGAGTGATACCAGAGAATATCAGGTGTTTATGCCATGTAAAATGTCCTGGACTTCCACTGCAAGATTGTCCTCAGCGTTCTAACACCATCTCACATCTTGATTTACTGTGAAAATCCTCCTTTTCACCTTCTGTAAAAGCACACTTACTTTTCTTGTCTCTTACCTTTACTTATTGTTCCCATCCATTTGAATTGTTAATTTGTCTTCTACATAGAGATGACGGAGCTAATAATTCTGCTCTGGTTTTAGTACCAAGTCACCTTTGACCTTAGAGCTAACTGATTGATCACAGCAAATTGTATGGGTGAGAAGGATGGAAATGGGTTGACTTCTTAGCCCGCTATCCTCCTCCTCCTCCTCTTGCGTGATCAGAGCTCGCCTTGCCTCCAGCTGGCACAGATTTTGTTTTGCATCAGATGGATGAGACAAGAGGAACGTGCCCATAGAAGCTTTTAGCAGATGTCTCTTTTTTGAACTACGTACTTCATACTAGGGTAATTTATGAAGTTAGTGGAATGTTAACTTGTATTAAGTAACAGTTTGGATAATATTAAACTCTAGGTCTAATAAATTAAATTGCATACTCTCTGAAACTGCTCCCTGTGGTAAACAAAACCAGCTGTTAGTTGTGTAAAAACAGACGATATGTATTTTCTTTCCTTTTTTGCAATGAAGGAAAAGATTTAGGAATCCAATTTTCTTCTCAGTGCAATAGCATTGTATTTATAGTCTACGTGTACAGCATTCACTTTACTAAAAATAAAGACCAAAGAGATATTTTTTAAAGAACAGCGTGCTGTGTCATCAGCCAATAATATGTAATATAGGTAACAAAGAAGAAGCAAAGACAATACCTCCTGAATTGAGATGTAGGTTCACAGTCCCTTAACATGACTTACAGACACTGTCCTTAAGATGCTTGTGCTTCTTGTTCTTTCCTAGAAATCTCTTGTCGAGGGGAACGGATAAGAGATTATTACCAAAAGCAGCAGGGCTATGCCGCTTGCCAAACAACCAAGAAGGTCTCCCGTTTGGAGTGCAAAGGTGGGTGTGCAGGAGGGCAGTGCTGTGGAACTCTGAGGAGCAAGCGGCGGAAATACTCTTTTGAATGCACTGATGGGTCCTCCTTCGTGGACGAGGTTGAGAAGGTGGTGAAGTGCGGCTGTACGAGGTGTGTGTCCTAAATGCTTTCAGCAGGTCTGTCTTTGGAAAATGTTGTATACTTCTTGGCCATGTTGGACTAATTGATGCTTCATAGTGGAAATATTTGAAATATATTGTAAAATAAAATACAGAACAGACTTATTTTTATTATGATAATAAAGACTTTTTTTCTGCATTTGGGAAAAAAAGAAAAATAAATGCTTGGACTGAAGTTTCCCCTACCTGAAGAAGAGTATGCAGAAAGATACACCTGGATGCATTAGAACCATGATGGAAACCATTGCAATCCGGATCCATCTTTGTAACATGCTAAAGACAAGCAGAAGCACATGCAAAAGGGACAGAGTGCACTGATGTGATGTTTCCCAGAGCATAAACCTGTGTACCCTCCTTCACATCAGCAGCATTCACTAGGACACACCAAGCACATACGTGTGAATGAGGACTTAAGGCAGGGGAATGGAACTCCAGAAGTTAAAGGTAGAGTAAATGGGTGAGAATTATTTGGGCAAAATGTAAAGTGTCCTGAAGATCTGTTTTCCATTCATGAGAGGAAATGAAAGTGCTAAAATAAAATTTATCTTCTTTTTCGATGTCAGCATGTCAGCAGAAGCAGCACACAAAAATGCTTATCTACCATTTTCCAGTATTAATTTTTTGTAATGTAAATGATAAAGGAGATGATAAAAAACCAATAGATTATTGATAAATAAATTAGTAATAATATGAATTTTTTGTTTCTATGAGTTCTAAACAGCCTTATACAGTATTCAGTTTCAATGAGAAATATTTATTGTATCAAAGTACATTGTACTTAACATTTTAGGCCATCCTTTTGCTGTTTCTTGATGCTTTAATATATATTAATTTATAAATATCCTGATATTTTTGTACATTTTTCAAACTTAAAATCAGGATTTTTTTTTTTGTGGCAATAGTACTAACAAAGGGTTTTATCTTGGGATAAATATGTGTTGGTCTGTTTGTTGACCTTGACATCTGACCACTGGTGTCACTGACCCTACTCCCCTCATTCATGACACCTGTAGAGAGTATGCAAAGTCCAAGAGAGGAAAACACAAATCTGTGTATGAGATGGTCATTGATTGTACAGAGAGAAGAGGCCTCTCAGCAACATGTCCTCACAAAAAAGAAATGGTGTGTAGCAATTGATGCTAGAAAGTAGACCTTTTACAAATTAATATCTCCTTGACCTGTTTTACCCTTTTATTGGGGGGTGGGGAGAAAAAAAGACTGTCATGTCAAGAACTGTGATTTTTTTTCTCCAAACAATAAAACTCCTTTATTACCTTAATGTTCCCATGTTAACATGTTTGCTGCTAAATTACAGTGTAGAATTTATAATGATTTATAGTGGACTGTACTCTTCCCTCTTTAAATCCCAGGGTGCCCTGTAAAGACACAGATGTTTCTTTCCAAAAACTTTTTTTACAAAGAAAATTAGATGTACGTGTATAATTCAGTGTGCTTTGTCTTTCTCCAGACTAATATCAGTTACACTGCTGATGTTTGTAAATTAAACAGATATTTACTTCATTAACAGCTTGGTGGTTTTCTTAAAAATTGTACAATAGTTAGGCCCCTCTTTCAGACCTTGTTAACTGAAATGATTTAGAAAGAGCAGGGAAGAAGACCTATACTTTTTGTTGCCAAAATTGGTTTGAGATTCACACGTTGTCATATCTGGGGACTTTGGACTGGCCCCTAAAAGAGATGGATATAAGAACACACTCTTTGCTAGGATAAAGATACATCTTCACTTAATTTCTTCAAAAAAATTGTAAGGTGAAGTTTTAGGTGAAGTGGTTTTTTGTTCTTTTCCCCTCAAATAGAACCAGATGGAAAACAATAAAAGATGGAATGTCTTTTGTCACTCTCAGGTCAGGGTTGGTGACCTCAAAGCATACCATCCTGAACAGAGAAACAACACTGGCCGGGGAGAATGTTAATACTTATTCAACATGATAAGATGTCTTTGTTTCTCTGTAAGAAAACCAAACGTACACACGTACATGCACACAGACACACACAGACACACACACACACACACACACACACACACACACACACACTTGATCTCTTTCACAGACATGGACATTCAAACATTTATTCTTTCTTGTTTAACATGTCTTTGTTTAATTTTTTAAATATTATGCAGCCATTGTAAACATTTCTTTATTTCCATTGATTGCTTCTTTTTTGCATGGTGTTTAGATCATTCATCAAACAAAAAAGCATCTTACAATCTCATGATTTAGATTTGTGTTTATTGGCACATGTTGTCTATTTAGCCACTGTGCTTTGAATGCTTATTATATTTGTCAGGTACTAAGCTAAGGACTTTGTATGAAATATCTCATTCATCTTCATAAAAATGTGGAGTTATTGAGCTTCCTGTCTTATACAAGCATTTAGGGCTCACAAACAAAGTAGCAGATTCCACCTCAGCCATTTAAGACTTTGTGTCTATAATAAAGGCAGTATCATAGTAACAACTACCTATTGGGGGGACTTTTTAAGCTTTGGACCCTTATTTCCACAGCCCAATAATTCTTCTCTATTGGTTATAAAGATTTAAGTAATCTAGAGACTTTACTTTTTTTAAGAAAAAAAAAGATGAAGTCTTCATAGCTTCCAGACTATATTCTTTCTTTTTACTGCTCATATAGACACAAAATAAAATTATGGCTGTTTGGGATTTGGACTTAGTTAGCAAGTTTCTTGGGGAACTGTTTGTTCTGTGATAGGACTACCTTCTACACATATGTCCTTCTCTGAGAAAACCAATAGCCAAACAATTAATGCAAACAGGACAAATTAAGGGCTACTATTCATGTTATAACTGGCCCCTTACTTATAAGGCCTTGATCCCAGGATTTCTTCAAATAGAAATCTATTCCAGAACATGTCCAACAGCATTTAATACATTTTTTTAAATTGTACACTTTAGAATCAAAGCTACTACATCTGTACATTTGTAATCTGAAAAAATAAAATGATTAAAGATCCCTAATGTGTTTACTTTAAATTCTCACATGAGTGAAGCACTGTCAGGAAATGCCATGGCATTTGACATGTGTTTGATTTAAGATATGTTCATTGAATAATAGCCATCTCAATCTTTGGAATTTTATTTTAGCACAGATTTCCTGAAATTATTTCTAAGCAATGTTGACTAACTCCATTTTAAAATTACTCTGAGCATCGTCTTTTTTGGATGATTTGCTTTGTCAGCAGCAATTCTTACTGGCGAAATGATGAAAAAACTGTTGAAATCAATTCTGGACTTAAAGATCTTGAGCTTTATGGTGTCACTTGCCTCACGGAATGACCATTGCTTCAAAAGTAATGTTTGTAAAACATACATATAAACTACAAAAAGTATATGAGGCTTCTTATAAAGCTTTATATTGAGTATAAAAAGCTATATGTGATATATAAGCTATCTTCATCCTTAATCCTTTGTATTTAAAAGTAACAACAGTTATATTTTCTGTCTCCCATCATGTGCAGGAAGCTATACTAAACTTTTGATATACAGCTTAAGATGAAACAGACATTCCCTTGGCCATTTTAGAGCTTTGCTCTATGCGATTGAGGCTGAAGTAAAAGTAGGTAATAGATATTATACAGATGGTCACACTAGTACATAATTTCAGTTGAGATAATCACCCTGAAGGAAGTTATGCGATACTAGGAAACAGTATAGCACAAGGATCCACTCAAATACACATTGAGAGGTTCCATAATGCCTCTTTGTGGAAGTAACATTTAAGCCAAATCAAGAAGGATCAAGTAGGTCTAGGATGAAGGCAGATGGAAATCTGTGTGGGGATAGGGCTTGCAAGTTCATACAGAAAGTGCAGCCTGTGTGTAATCCTGAGGAGGGAAAGAACTCTTACATGGTCAAGGAAATGAATTAATTTAGTGAAGCTAGGGCGAGACATACATTTATATGTTGTGTATAACACAACAGTGGTCATTTTCGGGCTTTTTGGATTCACTTCGTACAGTCCATATTTTTTCTTCTGGTCATCTGTTTGCAGTGAGCTTTTAAAATATCAACAAAAAAGGATTTCCGTTTTTAAATAGTTACTAGTTATTTGGCTTAATGCAGTTCTTCTCAATTACCAAATAAACGAAATACCTCTGAAGACATAGAAAATATGAGTACTTGAAAAAAGTAGTGCTGAAAACTAGGAATAGCATTTCCAGAATTTCAGAGGAATTTTCATGAACTGAAGGCTGATCAAGCTAGATTAAAAAACAACTGCTGGTCAATTCATGTTTTGAAACTCATGTGCATTCCTTCTCTGTTTATACCAAGACCAAAGCCTCGGGAAATGAATCAGCTGGAAACATATCAGAAAATATCTGTTCATCAAAGGTTTCAATTAAAATCTGAGTTTAATTTGCAGTATGGTGACTGCTTCCAGCTGGAAACACCTTGGATTACAGTTGCTGACTTGGGAAGCCCCAGCCTTCTGCCCACTAGCCCATCCTTCACTCTATTAAATGAAAACAATTTTTTTCCTCTAGGTAGTGTCCAAATCTTTAACTCTAACTGCAGGATAAAATCTATACTCTTCATCTTGATATTCCAGATTCCTCACAAAGTGACCTTTTCGAATTAGCCTTTAATCTGTGCTCTTAAGCTGAAAAATACTAGGAAAGGACATTTTAAAGCAAATTCTGGGCTGAAATGTCTCCATAATAAATATAAATTTCACCCACATAGAGGTGGTAGTTGAAGCAAAGAAACTGAATAAGCTAATTTAGAGCCACAACAGTGTGAACTTGGCCAGAAGACTAAGACACCACTTTAGATAATACATTTCTGGAATATTGTGGTCCCAGAATAGAACAAAAGAACAGAGAGGGGTTTCTTTATTATTATTTTTAAATTATTATTTCATTTTAAAGATGTGGGATTCAATATAAGATTAGGTAATTAAGTGGCCACGTACAGATGAAGGTTGGGCCTCCCGTTAGTCCTCACTTCACCTGTTTTATAATCAGGTACCCTTATCGATGTTATGTGCCTCCCCTCCCTTGGCAGTGTCCTGTAACTGCCAATCCTTTAGAAGAAAGGGGAGGTTTCAACAGAGAGATGAAGTAGTGGCTGGATAGTCATGGATAAGGAATAATAGGTTTCCCTCTTAATAAGTCCAACAGTAAAAGAAGAGAGGATGGCCACTGGAAAAGTTGGGGTTACAGCGTTGTTATTCAATGAGTCAGTAAGTGTAGTCACAGCTTATGATGGTGTGGGGCAAACAATTGAAGTATATTATGGAGAGATACCAAGGTCTGAGTTGGAGGAGCAAGACCAGACTGGGTCATCAGTTACATGAGCTTGTTTATCAATGGAAGTAAAGAGTGGAGCCCAGACATAAGGGGGCTGAGAAAACAAGATGCCTGTGAGCAACTGCCACAAAATCACCCAGAGTGAAGACGTTAATAGACGAACATATACAAGAATTATTTTCCAAATGGACTTCATTGTTGCCTTCTTCTTCCTCACACAAAGGGGACACAGAGAGCACTTTTAAGAGCGAAACTTTGTCCAGAGACACAAAAGTCAACTGAGAGAAGATATTGCCATCCTGCATTTGGACTTGGCTTTGTCTTTGTGTCAATAAGTGGGTAGCTGAATTTGGGTTCATAAGAGAATGAAAAGTAAAAAATCATACACACAAAACCAGGTCGTGGGAGAAACAGCCACAGAGAAAATTGTCTAGAAACCTGCTATCATCAATCTTACTCTCCTTTCTTGATGTGGCTAGAGTTATTTTTATTTTTTATTTTTTTTTACATAGATTGTGGCAGCGAGATTAAGTGACTTGCCCAAGGTCACACAATCCAGCTTTCTTGACTCCAACCATAATAAAGTATTGATTTCACTGAAATTGAAAGGCAAACTCTATGAATGGCCTCATGAGACAATGCTGGAGAAAAAAAAAAGTTATTTCTCCAGGGGGTTATTTTGTTTTTTTTAAAAAATGCCCATGAATAGCACTCACTTTCCCAATAAAAACACATTAAAATCTTCTTCTTAATATCTCCCACTTGGTAAAATAAATAGTGCTTTTAACTGGAATTTTCTTCCAGAAACTGTAACTGGAGAGATGGAATGAGTTTTACATAGTCGCTTCAGTACTTTTGGTCATTGTTCTGCTCAGATATGTCTTGATTGAGTGGGCTGACGGGGAACAATTGATTCTGTTGCTAAGATTGTCACAAGGAAAGGATGGAACATGCCCTAGTCTAGTTATATCAGTTGCAAAGTCACATCCTTGGACTCACTCTAGGTCACAAGGCATTCTTTGTGAGGAAGAAAAAAAAGACATGGAAAAAATCTAGAGAGGAACTTCTATTTGAATGAGCCTATCTGATAATGTCCCTTCACCACAATCCCAGAGGCCTGCATTATCTCAGAAAGGAGAAAGACGTACATCTGTGAATTGCCTCGTCTTGCGGTTCCTTGATCCTGCTTGGTGTCTGCTCACAGTATTACCATTCAATTACCTCCACCACCCATTCTTACTTTCAATTACATCTCCACATTGATTTTTTTTTTCTTCCTATTATTCCTACCTTAGCCACAATTCTTCTCTTCTCATGCCTGTCAACTCCTTTTTGGGGATCTGAATGAGCAGGGACACATTTCTGAGTGGCATGCACAATACACTGTTTGATTAGGAAATAAGTCTCTCATCACTGGCAAAAAAAAAGGCGCATGGTGATCTAACAGCACAGAAAATGAAGTGAAAATCCTTGGTTTTTATTTGAACTTGTCTCCTGATTTCCACTTTCTTATAAATACTTCCATATTTTAGAAAGTTAATGCACAATTGTACCAATAGAAAAGACAGTCTGAAAATGAAACGCTTGAGTGTAAAAATTTGCATCAATGCTCCTTCCCGACTGAAGACACCCAGGAGGCGAAAACCACCACCAGTTCAACTGGGTCAGACCTAGGGCTGATGCTCCAGATCCTAATGCATACACACACACACACACACACACACACACACACACACACACACACATACACCTGGGCACATGTGTCCATAGGAATATTGGAATAAACATGTACAAATAAAGATGATAATAAAATTGGCTGAGGTACAAATCTAAAAAGACAATAGTTGCAGCTTTGGGTAGCACTCTCATCTGCTTTGCTTGAATCCTATTGCTTTTCAAAGCATAGCCTCACGACACAGAAAATCAGTTTATGTATGGGACCTGCCCAGTAGGCCCATGATGGGAAAAAGTCACATCTTGGAAAGGCGTTCTTGACCTGAGAACATCAGGGAGTTGCTTTTCCGGGTTCCTTTTCTCATCCCAGCTTGGAGCTTCCTTTTTTTACATTACAGTGTAATGGAAGTATGTATCCACCCTAGTCCTCAGCATGCCCTAGTCACACTCATATGGGCACCATGAAATGTCTACTGGAAAAAACTTTGGGACCATAGGTCTCATCCTGCCAGCTGCTGGACCTCCTCCAGTGGACAGTCCTCAGCCTTCAGCCCACTTTGGAATTGCCCGGCTGAAAAGAAACATCTTGCTCAAGAGCATACACCTTTCCCAGGGCAGTCTACACTCAATGACTGGATGATGTGGGGTTATAAATGTCTGATCCTCTCTTCCTAATTTGGGATAATTATGAAGAGCCACTCTGGCTTCAGAGCTCCTCAAGAGCTCTTTAAGACAGCATTATGGTGCAACTTTTCCCTCTGCCCAAGCCCACTTTCTTCCTTTCATTCTCAGGTGGTGATGCCCAGAGCACGTTCTCATAAATTTTATGCACTTAGTGTCAGCTTCCTGGGGCACACAACATGAAATACTCCTGTCTCCAAGTCACATAGTGAACAGAAGACTACAGTGCAGCAGTGAGTTTCCCCTTTGAGAGTTAGGAAGTGGGAAACTCCCGCAGGGGAATCAGGGTGGCATTTCTAGAATGAGTGTGAGGATAGGGTGGCAATCTGTTTAGATGAACCAATTTTTGCTGCCTGAGACCCATGTGGCTAGTGCTTAAGAAACTTCTAGAATGTTCCTTCACAACTGTCCTTTACCTTGGCTGCACTGCAGGCCTCATATGTATCCTTCCAACAGAGGTCCAGCCTGCTGTCTTCTTACAGACTCAGAACCCCATTCCTTTCCTTTTTTGTTCTATGCCTTCAAGGTCCTGCAGTCTCCTCAGTCAGCCTCTCAAACATAAAAAGAGAGTATTACCACTCCCTCACTGTAGAATAGAGCTTTATCTTCCCCAAAGAAATCTTGATCTTGATATCCTAAAGACCTTGTATGACTCATGGTCCTTCATTCTTTGAACACCAAGAATGAAATTACCTGGTAGCTTAGTCAATTTGTGTTACTACAATAAAAACCATGGACTGGATGGCTTGAAAACAGACATTTCTCATAGTTCTGGAGACTGGACTATCCAAGGTCAAGATGCTGGTTGATTTGGTTTCTGACAAGGGGTCTTTCTGGCTTGCAGTTGGCCACCTTCTTACTCTGTCCTCACATGGTGTTCTGAAATGAACTTTTATGTCTCCTTAAAATTCATGTGTTGGAATCACAACCCAAATGTGACAGTGTTAGGAGGTGGAACATCTGAGAGGTGATTGGGACATGAGGGTAGAGTTCTCATAAATGAAATTAGTGCCTTTTTTTTTTTTTGAGTTGAAGTCTCACTCTGTCGCCCAGACTGGAGTGCAGTGGCCGCTCCCAGCCACCGCAGCCTCGACCTGCTGGGCTCCGGCGATCCTTCCGCCTTAGCCTTCTGAGCAGCTAGAATTACAGGCATGCGCTACCATGTCTGGCTAATTTTTTGGTTTATTGTAGAGATGAGGTCTCGCCAAGTTGCCCAGGTGGGTCTCGAACCCGTGGACTCAGGCAATCTACTCACCTCAGCCTCCCAAAGCGCGGGATTACAGGCTGAGCCAATGAACCCGGCTGTATTAGTGCCTTTTAAAAGGAATCCCAGAAAGCCCATTTGCCCTCTTTCTACCATATAAGGCAACAAGAAATTGATAGTCTTTACCTGGAGGAAGAGAGTCCTGACTAGAACCCAACCACACTAGCACTCTGATCTCCGAATTTCAGCCTCTAAAACCATGAGAAACAAATTTCTGTTGTCTGTAAGCCATCTGGTCTATGGCACTTTGTTATAGCAGCTTGAACTAAGACACATGGCCTTTCCTTGGTGCTTGTAGTTGGGTGTATGTGTTTGAGGAAGGGAGGAAGGGAGAGGAGAGGGAAAGGAGAAGGAAAGGGAAAGGGAGAGAGAGATTTGAGAGAGAGAGAGAGAGAGACTTATAAAGCCACTAATCCCATCACAAGAACTCTATGCTCATGGCACAATCTAACTCTAATTGCTTCCTCCTTCCCAGAATAAACAGTCTGAGACACCACAGTGGAAGCTGCCTTTTGTGACAAAGCCTTGAAAGCTACACACCATCACTCCTGCAATACTCTATCAGCAACAGGTTTAATTCTGATCCAACCTAAGAAGAAACCTCATCAAGGCTTGGATACCAGAGATGATGGTTGTTAGTGCCATCTTGGAGCTTGACTCCCATTAACAGTATCTGAAGCAAGAGTTAGCTATTTGCACGGAAAATGTCAAAGAAAGCACTGGCCAGAGACTAACCTGGACCAAACTCAAAGTAAAGAAACCTGTGTTTGGTATCATCCTCAAAAGACTCTTGCTGTAGCTTCAGACCATTACTACTTAAAATGAGTCCTTTTCTTGCTCTCCACTACTCAAATACTAGTCTCCTCCGGTGGACTGTTGGCTACTCAGTATCTAATGTTTTCATCTCCAAAGATTAGGAAAACTCTAAAATATATTGTGTTTTTAAAAAGAAATCTGGCCAGGCTCAGTGGCTCAGCCTGTAACTCCAGCTCTTTGGAAGGCCAAGGTAAGTGGATTACCTGAGCCTGCAGGTTTGAGACCGGCCCCGGCAACTTGGCGAGACCTTGTCTCTACAGTAAATCAAATATTAGCCAGGCACCTGTAGTTCCAGCTACTTGGAAGGCTGAGGCAGAAGAATCACTGGAACCCAGCAACTCTACACAGGGGTGACCATGAGTGTGACTGCACTCCAGCCTGGGCGACAGAGTGAGATTCCACCTCAAAAAAAAAGAAATTTTTAACAACTGCATGTGCTAGCTTCTGGGTATACATACTGAAGAAAAGAAAGGTGGACTCTTATCACTGTAGAATTTACAATCTAGAGGGGGAAGCCAATAAATCAAGCAAATCAACAAGCGATTTTCCAACTCAAAATTGTGATTAAGTTTTGTGAGGGACACTGGAATAGACAGTGATAATGGGATGGGATTTGCTTTATATAGGGCAGTCAGAAAAGTTTTCAGGGTGGAGGTAGGGTTTAAGCTGAGACCTGACAAAGGGCGACAAGCTTAACCAAGAAGACAGAGCATTCCAGGAAGAAGGACACTAACCGCAGAGCCCTGTGGTGAGAAAAGTGTCTTGACCAGCAGATAGGATGTAGTGAGGTGAAGTTACAGACAGGAAGAAGTGGAATAAGCTGGGACCACAAAGGTAGGCTAGGGCCAGATCACGGAAGGCTTTCTCTGCAAAGTGAGAAGTTGGAAATTTTAAAAAAATTAAATATATAGTTATTGAATTATTTTTAAAAAGGAGATTGAATATTAACTAAAAATATATTTACTCCCCTGAATATTCACATTTCCAAAGGGGCTGTGCAAGACTTCTGCATCCTCTTCCTACACAGCTCCCCGCTCCCTCTCTGACAATCTTGCCCTCTTCCTTCCTTCCTCCTTAATAATCTCACTCTTCCTTTTTCCTTCACTCAGTAGAGCTCCATTTTCTTAGCAACCATAATTCTGTGCAGGTAGCAAGCTGAATTTGCCCATAGGACATGGTGAACTGACCCCTGTGCTAAATAATTATCCAAAATAAATAAGCTGTTGTGCCCTGTCCTGGAAGAGCTAACAATCATGTTGGAGGCATGGGCACAAGATTAAGTAAATGTTCCAGAAAGTGGTAGGTGCCAAAACTGCTGCATGGACAGAGAGCTATGGACAATTAGAGAAAACATTCTCTTCAATTTAATGGAAACTTCCTGCCACTGCATCTTCTTACTACAGTAACCCAGAGAAAACATGATGTCTGATACAGGGCTTGTGTTCAGTAAATACAAATTGAATAAATTAATGCTTAATGAGTGTGTTAATTAATGAAAATGTTTAAATGTTCTCTCTTAGGGATTAAGTAAACATAAATGAGTAAACTGGGACTCCAGTCATCAAGTAATTGCTAGTGCAGGAAAGGAAACAGGCATTTATGAAATTAATAACAGCACCTTGTGATAGTTATAAGTAAAATAATTAGTAGTAGCAGAGAGAAGGGAGTGATAGTTATTTGGAGTTAAGAAAGGATTCCTGGAGAAGGTGGCTTTTAATCCGGCAGAAATAATAGGTAAAAGAGGATCCAAGTCATTATGCCATTGTGGCACTGAGAAGAATAGATCATAAGCTGCCGGAGTTGGGATTGACAACTTGGAGAAGACAGAGGCCCTGGCAGGGATTCCTTGAAGGCTGTCCACCTGGGGTTTCCAAACATAAAACAGGTGGGCACCCCTCAGGCTGTGGTTCTAAGGAATTGATGGCCATATTTCCCAAGTAAAACTGACAAATGAGAGGGCTCTAGTCTTTCTGTTGACCTCAAGTGGTTGTTCATACATGTGAGTACAGCTGCCAAACTGGAGCCTAGAAATGAAGCCTGATGGAATTGACAAATGCATTCAGTGCCTTTAAGAAACAGTGGAAAACTAGAATTTTGAACATGAACTTTAATTCCATCATTTTCAGAAATATTTCCGAGAATAAGTTCTTCAAATCTCTCTTGCCACAAAATGCATAGGTATAGTAGAAAAATAGGACAATTATCCTTTGAATCCATAGCTGAATGTGTATGAAAGTAGTGGAACCCACCAAAGAACCAAAAACAAAAAGGAAGCTGGAAGAATTTGTAACCATAGGTCTGTCTTCGTGTGGGTTTGACCTTTAAATTTGCATTACCTCTCCATGAATTAATTTAAAGTGATTTTAAGCTGATAGCTCTCAGAGGACCTGGCAGAAGCAAACAGAATACTCTCTGGAGAATAAATACTAGCAATTTAAACATTAGCTCAAAATCCAAAATTATAGACTATAAAATACTGGAGGAAATATGCCAGCATGCGTAGGATCAAAAGGAACAAGAAACAGCAGAATCAAACTCACTTATTACACACATGCTTATCAGATATAAAATATGAAAAAGTGTGTCTAAAATATTTAAAGAAATAATAGGAAATTAAAATATGAGTCAGGAACAAGACCAAGGTAGGTTTAAAAAAGGTACCAAAGAAATATAAAAAATAGAATGACTGGACTTGATCACCAGTGACTTAAACAGCACAGAGACACAACTGAAAACAGAATTAATGAACCAGAAAATAGATTTGAAAAAAATTATCAATAATGCAATGCAGACAAAAAATTTTTTAAATGAGATGATAGTAAATGGATGTCAGGATGAGAATATCTAGCATACATCTATTTTAGTTTCAGGAAAAAAGATAGATGGAATTTGAGAGAGCAAATATTAAAAGAGTTGATGGTTAAGAATTTTCTGTAGTAGCGCAAAAGTATGATTCCTTTAATTCAGGAAACACAACCAATCCCTGGCAAAATAAATAAGTGGAAATTAACTTTATGATTTCAATCAAACTGCAAAATAATAAAATCTATAAGAAGAAGAGCAACAAGCCAGAAGAAAAAAATGACTATGTACAAAGTTTATAATTATTTTCAATTTTACCAACAGCATACTTCTCAACGACAACAATGCAAATTAGAAGATAATCCAGTGAATCTTCCAAATGGGGAAATGATTGCATTCAATGTTAATGACTTGAGGTAGCGTGTTGGTCCAATGAAAAATTGAGCACCATTCTAGTGTCTATGCAGAGGATTGTTAAAAGGGTTGTATGCATTTGTACAGGAAAACGTACTTATCACAGTGTCTGCCAAGTAATTAGTACTCTTTATGTGTTTGTTGTTATTAGCTATAAATGTGCATTATAATGGGAAGGACATTGATGCTGGAAATGAACAAAGCTGTCTTTGAATCGAAATATGTCACTATTAGCTGAGTGATCTTATGGATGTCATTTGGGCTCTCTCATCCCCAATTCCTCATCTGAAAACCGATGCTCACAGTATTTTCTGATAATAAACTAAGGTATTATATGGACAACTCTCAGCATAGTGTCAGGATTGAAGGAAACACTCAATACATAAAACATTTTATGATCCCACTTGTTTATTTTTAGTTGTCTCGAAATGCTTTAATTTCTTTGAACTTAAGTTTCTTCATCTAAAAAGAAAACGAGGTAAAAATAGACCCTGCTTCCCAGGAGCCATTTATGCACTCAATTTAGTAATTCAACATTCATTTGCTGAGCATATACTCTGTGCCAGGCACTGTGTTGAGTTCTGGAAATAGATGTATCTAAAGTGATCCTAAGATGTTAGCTCTTAGGGGACTTGGAAGAAACAAATACAAATGTTCTCTGGAAGATAAATACCAGCAAGTTAAACATCAGCTCAAAATCAACAGGTCCAAGAAACAATCTGGCAATCTGACAGACTATGAGTTGGGGGAAGGATTAAATGTATGGAGGCAGGTGAGTAACCAGCACCATGCCTGTCACAGAGAAAGCCTACATTCCTGGCTGAGTCATCAGTCCTTTCCCTACTCTGTCTATCAGGCACTGTACCCACTGCCAGCAGATGGAATGATGAGTAGGACACAGCCCCCACTCTCAGGACATGGGGAAGGTTTTGCTCAGTGGTTAAGAGAGCAGGTCTGGATGAATTCAGGCAAGTTCAAATTCTGGTTTCTCCATTTACTAACTGTGTGACTTAAATATTTTCCTGAACCTGAGACGGGGATTTGGATGCAAACAGTGTATTTCAGGAGGTTATCCGATGAAGCATATGAGAGGATAGGGAGGTGAGAGAGAGAATGAAAGATAATAAAATACGTATTAATGGGAGGTTGCCTCTGGGGCATTTGTGGTTCATTCCCACAAGGGTCCCTCTGACATTGTGGAGCATATCTCAGAACTATACCATGAAGGGACAAAAAGTATTGGGTAATTTATTCACTAACTCTTTGCTCTTCATTTGTTGAAGCTCACTTTGGGACCATTAACCCCATATGCTAGGCAAACCCATTCCCATGACTAGAAATCTAGCTCAGGAAGAAACTCTAAGAAAGAGGTGTATACGGGAACGTTCTGATCAGGTCTGTGAATGAGGCACTGACAGATTCCCTTATGGTGATTTAACCTCTCTCAGCCTGTTTCTCCACTCCTGTAAAACAGAGTAAATAATTATTTATATGGTAAGTCCCCTACACTCGAATGAGTTTGGTTCCGAGAGTGCATTTGTAAGTCCAATATGCTGGTAAGTCCAACAAATTAACCTAGGTACCCAACTAACACAATCAGCTTTATAGTGCTATACCATAATAGGTTATAACAATTCATGTTATAAGAACAAATGATATCTACCATCTTTTCACTTCACTCTCTCAATTATATTCACTTTTGTTTCCATCCTTATCAGTTGGTGCTTCTTAGCAGTGCCAGCTACATCACTGCTGCTTTTACGCTTGCTTCCAGATATTCCAGATACTATACTATTGTACTCTATACAGTACTGTACAGTAAAGCACACAAAGGCACAACCAGTTGTAGAGGATGCATACACATGACAATCTATTCTATGCACATGAACCAACTTATATGATTGGACATGCAAATGTACATTCCCATCTTCAAAAGTTTGCAACTTGAAGGTTCATATTTAGGGGAATTACTGTATTTCCTCTAATACTTGTAACTCCTAGTGCCTATTGAAATCTATTCTGTGTTTTATCCATAGAAGAGACTTGTGCTAAGCTAGACTACATTATTCTGGCCTCCCTTGATGCTACATATGTTATGAAACTAAATTCTGATTGAAGGAATATAGTGGGAAGAGTGTGCACCTCTTTCAGACCTGGGTATTAAGATGTTGTATATATCTACCCTATGCTGTCTATCTCCAACTTCAAGGCTGAAATACAACCATGGCAGAAACACAGCTTCAACCACATGGATGAGGATGATGCCCTGGGAATGAGACATTTAGACAAAAGGAGCTGGGTCTCCAAATGGCACATAGAACAGGGTTGACTCAGCCATTCTGGACTCCTGGCATCAGGACTGTTACAGAAATGAGACATCTGGGATTCGTCTGTGACAGCACCTTTCCTTACCCTCACCATAGTACTCCTTTATGGATGGTTTTAGACAGTAAATAAGACAATCCATGAAAAGTGCCTAGAAAAATGCCTGGTATCTGGTAAGGTTCTGGCAAATAATTGTTATCACTATTTGCTAAGGCATGGTCTCAGCATGGTCTGAACCACTTGAACTCAGAGTAAAGGAAGAATGGAACTCCAAAGAAAATTAGAGGTGTTGTGATAAGAGTCATGCAAACTGGATTCTGAATAGACCAAAATGCTAACTGTCTATCCCACATAATAATGATAACAGTGCCTATAGTTATTGAGGGCCTACTTTTTATTAGTCCCTGCCCAAGGAGCTTCACCTTGTTATTTTATTCATTCTTACAGAGTTCTTACGGTATAACTGTTAGTATCTATATTTTACAGTTGAGACAGAGACTCGTGCAAATAATAGAGCATTAATCTTAAAGACAATCGTCATTTGGGAAAAAAGAAATAAAAGAAACCTTAACTCAATCAAGTTTCTCACTAAACTCTAGTATATTTGGAAAGGGAACTGATTTTTAAGAAAATACAACAAAAGACAAAGGTACAGGGAGTGTCTGAGCCATCTGAGGCAATATTAAGTAACATACAACATTTTAATTCCATTGTGTCTGTTTCCTCCACAGCTTACTCTTCAGGGATTCTAATCATTAATCATCTAAAGACTTGGTGTCTAAGCACAGGCTGCCTTTTCTTGGGAAGGATATGTCCTGAATTTTAAAGTCATAGTAATGATCCCCAAACAAAGCCAGGGTACTAATTTTTTACCATTATCCACACAATTGATGTTACTATGCCTATAGTATACCATTTTTTTTCTCTTGGGAAGTGTCTTTATATAAATATGCATGCAAATATAATAGGGCTTTGTTCAGAGAAAGTTTCTGCAGGATCACTTCACAGACTCTGTATTTTCCTTAAGGAGATATCCTGGGGCATGAAGCCAGCTCTCAACTCTGTGGAGCAAATTCCCTGATATTCATAACTAAAGACGTATTTTTCCGGAAAAAAAAGTTACACCATATGGGCAGGTTCCCATTAATCCTCCCCTGTCCCCAGTCACCATTAACCATCCTCACCCCTGACTTCCCTTCCTCTAAACTTCTTCTCCCTGGCCTGGGACCAGCCCAGGGACAAATGGAGGAACTGTCAAAGGAAGTGATTGCTGCAGACTGCAGACTTCTTAGCATTCAAAAGCAAGGGACTTGAAGAAGGAGAAAAGTTTCACTCTCAGATAGAGAGAACCAAGGAGAGTCCAGGAGTCAGTTTGGCATCTATCATAACCAACTACATGGCAGTGGCCATGACAAGGACTCCTTCCTTGGCTAGACTTTAGTCAGACTTTTCTTTTGAACATTTTTTGGACTAGTCCTTGGTGTTCTGAGTCCAGTTTAGCAAAGTATCCTGTTAAGCCAGTCTATAGAGAATCTCCTCTACTCTTGATAGCCGATCAAGCTCTTTTTTCTCCACTCTTGATCTCCACCCTGACACCTAACAAAGTTTTCGTCATAACTTTCCATCCATTTCCTAACACTGCCTGATGGTTATAGGTCTCCATCAATCCCCGTTGTGTTCTGAGTTAAGTACGGTCACTTTCCCCTCGTGCCAAAGTCTTGACCCCATTTGCAACAGTCTTGAATAATTGGCAAACGTAGTCGTTGCTTAGCCAAACTTTAGTCAGGTTCCTGAAACTTCTCCTAGGCCCATCTGGGTACTTCCTTATAAAATACAGTTTTATATAATCAATAATAAAGATTGTTCTGTTGATGGTGGTGTTTAATACATTTTACATTTTGTATAGTGATTTCGGGCCTTTGGTTTCTCTAAAACCAGCAGTGATTTAACCTAATTCTTAGCATTCTTTTGCTGTTGGTGCTAGTCTTCTTGTGCACACTTTTTGTGATCTGTGATTAAAAATCTGCATTGCCAACCTTGCAACTCAAACTTAAACTTGTTATTCAAATAAATATTTAATTTTCATAATTGTGCTAGTAAAAATAAATAAATACTTTTTTAATGTATTAAAAATTCTATGAATGAGATTGAGAAGCAAATAGGTAAAATGGAGTATGGAAATGGAGTTCCCACAAGAGAAAATACATATAACTTTAAAACTAAGAAGAAATCCCTTTCTCACTCTTAATAAAGAAGTTAAAATTCAATCTGCTCCATAAATAAATAAATAAATAAATAAATAAATAAATAAATAAATAAAATCCAGTTTTAGCAAAGTATCCTGTGAGGCAGTCAGTTTAGCAAGAACTTCCTCCCCTGAAAACATATTACCAGGTTCCCCCAACATGTGAGCAGGCTCCTTGTCCTCCATCATCCCCCAGGTGATGTCTGATCACCATGGCCTGTCTTCAGCAAAAATCATGTTAGGTCTGTTTAGTAAGAATCACCCTTACCCCTAATATTTCTTCTTAGTAATTTCCCATACATTGACCCACACCCTGCCCCTTGGTTATAAATCCTGCTTGCCCATGCTGTGTTTGAAGTTGAACACAAATCTCTCTCCCCCACTGCAAGACCCTTTCGAAGTAGTTTCTGTACCTATCATGATAGTCCTGAGTAAAGCGTGCTTTAAGAAGTATCATTGGATAAATTTTAGACTGTGTTTTAACAGGAATCGTGGCACACATTTTTATTTAACGGCAGGAATCATAATATTTGAGGACAAATGGAAATTTATTCAGAGTGCCCTTTTCTTGGTGAGAAATGGTATTATGGAGCAGGTGAGCAGCTATATATCCAGGGTTCAAATCCTAGCCTTACCTGTGAAATTAAGAAAGTTATTCAAGCTCCTTGTGCTTCACTTTTCTCACCTGTAAACTGAAGAGGAGGGTATCAACTACCTTTTAGGTCACTATGAAGTTCTTGAGTAAAACACCTGAAGTGTCAGCACCCAAGTAACTCCTCTTAAGTTGCTTTTGTTTATAAGTTGGTTTTCATTTTATGATCACACTTACTATCCTAGTACCTCCCTAGATTAGAAGCACAGAGGTTGAGAAACATGCTTGCCATCTATCTGCTTTCCATTCTTATCCTAGAAGGCTTCCTTAGAAGCCACAATCATGTCAGGGAAATACAAGAATATCATGAAACTTCTCTGCAACTACTATTACTTTCCACTTCCCAGAGCCATTCTTGATGTGTAATATAATCTCTTGTAGAGGATAAATGCAGTGGAAGCAAGTTTGACATCTGGCTTTTGTTTGTATTGCCAAAAACCTTTAGCTCAGTTTTCACATATAGTAGGCTTTCAACACTTTATGATAAATAGAAGGAAATGACAATAATGGAGCTGACTAGAGAACACAAGAAAGTATTGAAGCATTTTGGGGACCAGGATAGGAGATATCCTGGCAGACATTCACATGTTAATATAGATCAGTAGTTTCCAAGCCATTGCCAGCTTTGGACCTCTGCACCTAGTGAGGGCAACTTTACTTTTTTTCTTCTTCTCTATTCCTCTTCATATGTGTAGAGAAGTCTTCTGCTTACAAAAATGCAAGAATGATAATAAGCATTTTACACCTATTCAAGTGCGACTCAAATAGATCATATTATACTTAGGATTCATGTCAAGTCTCTATTGCTGCCTGTGTTTACCTCCATATGTTGTAAGCATTTGTTACAAGGGTCTGGATTTAAGGATGATGTGCACTTTCAAGGAGGAACATAGGATATCTTATGAGTTCAGATTATGTATCTTAGAATCTGTCCCACTCACTTTTAGAGGGTTCCATACTCCTGCAAGTATCCCTCTTCAGCAATTTTTGGCGGTCCCTAGGAAAGAGCGCAGTCTTCTCTACTTTCACCAAGAAGCCCCTTTCAAGGTGCCACAGAATTGTGATCACACTTATACCTCTTCTATCAGCCAAAGTAGCTGAAGATGAAAGGTTTTAGCTGGAAAGCATGACCACTCTAACCAGGGAGTCTACTCCATGCTTCAAAGGGCTATGACAGCAAGCCAAAGAGGGAGGAATCCTTCAAGGTCTACCTCTACAATCTCTTGTCTTACTCACTCATCCACCACTCATCCATTGTTCATTCAGTCAAGCAGTGTTTCCTGCAGTCCTACTATGCACCATGCAAACACATGCACTGCATGGTTACAATGGCCAGAACTCAGTGCTGTTGGTATCTCACAGACATCTTCATTTGTCCATTATTGTACCCCCATTACTGCTACAGTATAATTTTCAAAAAGGTCAATGCAAGTCTCCCATACACGTATAAAACAAACATGTAGCAAAGATTTTATTTATGTTAATAATGAATCTATAAGACATTGAACCAGCACATTTCAAGTGCTTAGTGACCACATGTGGCTTGAAACTATTAATATTATATTGAATGATGCAAATAAGAACATTTCTGTCATTACAGAAAATTCCATTGGACACACTGCCCTCGGTAGTAGTAAGAACTATGAAAAACAAGCCAGTAAGAATATTGAGGGTACGTAGAATCTAGACAGGCTGAGGAGCTTTGTGCTAATTTAACAAGAATGAATTTGCCATGATTTCTTAGGAGAGGCAGCATTTATGTTGAATGACAGAGACCTGGTACAATCAGATGAAGGGCTTTTTGGGCTGGTAGTTTGTGTCAAATTTCTGAGACAAAAAAGAATGGGAGAATTGGAGGAATAGAAGGCAGGTGACACAAGGACAAAAGGAAAATTATAAAAGTGTGTGATACTTGCTTGTGACTAAGAGTGGAAGTCAAGTTTTTCTTCCCTTTTGTCAAACCCTCCTGCCATGCACTTATAAGTTAGAGGTCTATTCTCTTCCTATAATTATGGTGGCCCTGCACTTTGATGAGGAAACCGTAATGCAAATACTGCAATCTTGAATGCTGATTATTTAATCATGTGAAAGAGTTGGGAGGAAAGACATGGACAGAGTGGTTCTGGTCAGGGTGAGCCTTTCTGTTCTGAGACATTTGTGATTATTATAATATTCCTAGATTTTTCTCCTGGTGGCTGACATAAGGATTTAAGGGGTCCTCACCCCTAGAAAGAGACAGTAGGGAGGGGGACTTTGATTTGAATAAGGTGGCAGACCAAATTCTAAAGAAAGAGATGGCCCAAAGGAAACCTGTGAGATGGAACCTGGCTGAGAAATGTTCAGAGAAATGAAGTCCAACTTAAAGTAGTCTATGCTGTGATTTCCTTACTCTATTCTAAAGTCCCCAGTGATATACATTTCAGCCCTATGTCAGCACTGCCTTTGTGAATAAACTGAGAGGTGAGGCAAACTAAGGAAGGCTATAGCACCAGGGAGTGACGTGAAGTTGTGACCAGAGGTAATCAGTAAGAAATCTGAGATAGACAACAAGAAAATGAAAATTTTTCTAGGGACACTCAGGACTCTAAGAAGAGACCAGAATTCCTGAGACAGGGGGCTTCTCAGAATACTGTATAACTTGAGGGTACTTGAGTTTACTTAATAATTATCACATTAATTACAATAACCAATGAATACCTACTAGATCCCAGATACTATATTTATATGCATTGTTTCATTTGTTCTTCACAATAACCCTGTGGAATAAATATTATTGATTCTCCAGTGTATAGAAAAGGAATTAGCCACTACAGCAAATAACCTCACATCTCAGAGACTTTCCAAAAAAGAATTTGGTTTCTCATCTAGGTAAAACACAAAAAAGCTATTCATCACCGAGTTCTCTACCAAGAGAACCTAGTCAAGGACCCAGAATCCTTCTACCCTGTGTCTCCATCATCCTCAATAAGACTGTGGTAATGATGGCAATCTCCTGGAGGAAGAGGAGGGAGGACAGAGAACTGTCCAGGGAGGGCCTTCTTGGATATCTCACAGGTTAGAATTCAGACACATGGTCATGCCTGCTTGCAAGGGAAGTAAGGAAAGGAAGGCTAGCTGTTTCCTGGAAAAAAACAGGACATGAGTTTTTGAAACAGGTAGCTAGCCTAACAATTGACCTGGCGGCTAATCTAGGAATGTCCGAGGAGTGATTTTAAATGACTTTTTGCTATTGTAAATAATGCTGCAATAAACATGCATGTGCTGCCCATTGAAAAATGACTGGATTTTTAAAAGTACATATACACAATGGAATATTATGCAGCCATAAAGAAGGACAAAATTGCAGTAACTTAGATGGAATTAGGGGCTATAATACTGAATGATCTATGACAAAAACAAAGAACCAAGTATCACGTGTTCTCACTCATAAGTGAAACTTGAACAACTATTGTAATACTATAAGAAACAGATTGGCAGTAGTGGCAAACTGCCAGGGGAGTGGGGGCACAGCTCATCAACAAGGGTACCTGCATAATGAACATTTATATACCTAACCCTGAATTGTATACCACCTATTTAAAATAATTTTTTTTAATTTTAAAAATAGGAAAATAAAATAAAATGATGTTTTGTTGTTTTTGTTTCTAGAATCCATACAATCCTGCTTAGGCACATAGCGTTTAGAGTTTGGGAGTTGGTAGATGTAGCCTCCTTTTTTCTGATGATTGATAAGCCTCAGTTTCTAAAGTGGACATGAGGTAAATGTAGGTTATCAAATAACATCTACAATAATAAGCGGACAGAGAACACTTGGAGTCAAATACATCTTGTTTTCTTCATCTGTAAAATGTGGAAAATAGTATGTGTCTTACTTTGTAATTGCTAGAAATGAATAACACATATAAAAGTTCCCCAAAATGTGTCTGATACAAGGTACAACAGCAATAAATAGTAGCTCTTTTTATGTGATTTTCCTAGTAAGATTAACAAATTAGAATAAGGTGAAATAAGGTTTGACTAATAAAAGAAAGTCAAAATCTTTAATACACAACCGTCTTGAAGTCTTGAAAAATTGTAAAGAGGCTGACACATTAAACCCTGATCAATCAAATGGTCCCAACATTGGGAAACATGATCATAGACCATATCCAGAAAATGGAAACCTATCAGTTGTCCAGAGAATCCCAGAATTTCCTAACACTGATGCTTGAGAGAAATTTTATAGAAGAGACAATGGTTTAGGAAGTGGGTCAAATTCTCAACCAAAGTAACCTCAAATGAGTAACAAATTTTCTAGAACTGTCTCTTGTTGTAATTTCCATCAGGTGCATACTACCAAAACCAAATTTGGAAAAAAAAAAATCCAATTCTATAAGAGTCAACAAAATGAAGTCTAAATAACCAGTTCTCTGATTATTTAACTTGACCCAAGGAAGCATTTGAAGATCCACAGGAATGAATGAACAAGTCCTTGGTGACTGTTTTCCCAAAAGGGAATATCAACAGCCCAGGATGTGTCCTAAACAATTCAGGGAATAACAGAACAAAATATTTACAATTTTCAGCTATATTTATCCCATACTTCTTTGTTTCTATTTCTTTCACAATGTATATGTTTTCCCATTACTATGCATATAAAATCTATTAAAAAATATACTCATGCTGAAAGAAATCCAAGAAGACACAAACAAATGGAAAAATATTTCATGCTCATGGATAGGAAGAATCAACATTTTTAAGATATCCATCCTACCAAAGGCAATCTACAGATTGAATGCAATACCTATTAAATTACCAACATCATTCTTCTCAGACCTGAAAATGACAATACAGAAATTCATATGGAAAAATAAATGGCTACGAATGACCAAAACAATCCTTAGCAAAAGAAACAAAGCAGGGGGTATCACACTTCCAGACTTCAAGCTTTACTATAAGGCAGTAATCAAAACAGCTTGCTATTGGTACAAGAACAGGCATATAGACCAATGGAACAGGATAGAGATTCTGGAAGCAAAGCCTCAATTTCTCAACCAACTCATCTTTGGCAAAGCCTCCAACAACAACCACTGGGGAGAGGAGAACCTATTCTATAAATGGTGCTGGGAAAACTGACTGATCACACGCAGAAGATTGAAACAGGACCCCTACCTATCACCATACACAAAAATCAACTCTAAATGGATCAAAGACCTAAATGTAAAAACCTCAAACTGAGCCGGGCTCGGTGGCTCAGCCTGTAATCCTGCGCCCTGGGAGGCTGAGGTGAGTGGATTGCCTGAGCCCGCGGGTTCAAGACCCACCTGGGCAACTTGGTGAGACCTCATCTCTACAATAAATCAAAAAAATTAGCCGGGTGTGGTAGCATGCACCTATAGTTCCAGCTACTTGGAAGGCTGAGGCAGAAGGATCGCCGGAGCCCAGCAGGTAGAGGCTGTGGTGGCCGGGAGCGGCCACTGCACTCCAGTCTGGGTGACAGAGTGAGACTCCAGCTCAAAAAAAAAAAAAAAAAAAAAAACTCAAACTAATAATCTTAGAAAAAAAAGGATACAAACGGCTAATTTTTTTGATTTATTGTATT
>CAUYQG010103008.1:0-18777 GCA_963574415.1 Tarsius wallacei
CAAGTAGCTGGAACTACAGGCGCACGCTACCACGCCCGGCTAATTTTTTGATTTATTGTAGAGATGAGGTCTCGCCAAGTTGCCCAGGCGGGTCTCGAACCCGCGGGCTCAGGCAATCCACTCACCTCAGCCTCCCAAGGCGCGAGATTACAGGCTGAGCCACCGAGCCCAGCGGTCTGTGGATATTCTAAAGGCACCAGCTCTTTCTCTGAAGAGGCTTTAGGAGTCAACCAATCTCTTCTATTTTCTACTTTTTTTGTCCTTTGTACTGCCTTTCTTTTGTGACTTGTGGAAATGGGTCAGAGGGAGAGATTTTCCTTAGGCGGAAAAGAAAAAGAGTAGAAAGAAAACTTAGTTCACATAGGATGTGTAGGTCTATGTGAGAAAGAGGTGACCTGAGATGGGATTTAGGAATGTATGATGAAGGGTTGGACAGTTCTGCAAACAACAATAATGTCTCCAGCCTTTCTTTTCTCCCAACTCAGCTCCCCTGCTTGCCTTGGTTTCTGGTGTAGACAACGATGCAGCATTGTCAAACATTTTTGAGATGGAGAGAGGAAGGTATCCATTGTGCTCAGAAGTGGTGAATGTTAAGAGCAGCACTGATCTTCAGTGACTCATAGAGGTGTTTTGCGGTGTGTATAGCAGCCTCCCTTTCCAACTGATGGTTGCTGCAGAGAACTCTCCACTCAATCCAGGAATCAGAACCACAGCAGAAAAGAGCTTTTCTCTTCCCAAGGATGGATGCTTTACCCAATGGTACACTTGCCCATTGTTATTATAAGATTCAGCAATGTGTTAGTAAATGCTTAACAACCAGCTCCTAAAAAAAAAAAAAAATCCCCAATTGGTGGCACTTTGCAATTTCATGGTGTAAATTTACTCTCCTATAGCTAATATCAAGCTGACAGAAGTTTAACAAACAACCGACTTGCAGAGTTTCTGAAAACGGAACAATCAGCTCTCCTGAGCCAGGGTGAGCCAGCTTCAGCCCACTACCAGTGGTTGTTAACTGGTTGTTAAGTTTTTTGTTCCTGTGGCATTTCAATCTTTTTTTTTTATTTTCAGTATTTTCTTTTACATAAACATACAGTTGGCACATTATTGTATATAAGTTATAACTTAATTAAACAATAAAATAAAAATTAAGTATTGGGGCTAAAGTTTTATGCCTTTTACCATGACCAGTGATTTCCATCTGTGTCATGTTTGTATTTCATGTAGAGGGATGACTTATTGTGTTGCTAGTCCATATGCACTTTTTTGGTTGTTTGTTTTGGTTGGAGTGTCACTCTGTCGCCCAGGTTGGAGTGCAGTGGCATGCTCCCGGTGACCACAGCCTCGACCTCCTGGGCTCAGGTGATCCTTCTGTCTTAGCCTTTCAAGTAGCTGTAACCACAGGCAAGCACCACCACACCCAGTTAATTTTTTTATTTATTGTAGAGATGAGGCTTCTCCAAGTTGCCCAGACTGGTCTTGAACCCTTGGGCTCAGACAATGCTCTTGCCTCTGCCTCCCAAAGTGTTGGGATGACAGGCATGAGCCATCGTACCTGGCCATATGTATTCTTAATATGATCCATTAACATGAGTGTCACAGTTAAAAATAGTATGCAGTGTTTCTGTTCATCATGAACCTGTTATAAAACTTACATCAATAGAGTTACAGTTTTCTTAAGTTGGTAAAAGAAAGAAACATTTTGCTTTAATATTTGCTTTTGTTCAAAATTTAATGACTCAGGTATCTATTATTTGTGGCTTATTTATGATCCACAAGCCACTAATTAGATGGCTTGGTGAAGTAAAGTTTGACTCATGATGTGCAGATTTTTATAGGCTTTGAAAAATACAGCAGTTGTATATTTAAATTGAATCTACCAAACAGGAGAGGGCATGGTTGTTTTCTGAGCATTTACTATCCAAATCTTCATAAGACCACAGTTTGCTTTTAGGGTTGTCATCAGTTTAGTTTTTATTATTATTTTTTAAGTTAAGGTAGTTAAGCCTATAATTATATCTACAAATAATCTTAACTTAGATTTGTCTATTTGTATTTTCCTCTGAGCATGTCTGTTCATTCACCTCTTTAATAGTTAGTATGTACTGAGTACTTACCATGTGCTAGATCCTCTTCTAAAGCATTTAATATGTACATTATTAACTCGTTTAATCCTCGCAATAACCCAGGAGGGTGGTACCATTATTGCCCCATTCAACAGATGAAGAAAATGAATGATGGATGATTCAGTTATTGGTCTAAGCTCCTTTATCTCTTGGGTTATGGAATCAAGAACTGGACCCAAGCAGTCTGATTCCAGAGCCTATGCAGTTATCATGTCTAAAACAGTATACGGCATAATGCACGGATGTAGAAAATACTAACACATTGAACAGAAGACTAAAAACGGAAAGTCAAGTAAACAGGGTGAGAAGGAAGGGTGGAGGGGAGGTAAGAATTAGTGGAAAATAGGTTTAATGCAAGATCCTAAATATTACTTGTGGACTTGTTGGTAGTTGAGACAAAAAGAAAATAGGATATGTGGCATGATTCTTTTTTTTTTTTTTTTTTTTTTATTGCAGTGGCCGCTCCTGGCCACCACAGCCTCGACCTGCTGAGCTCTGGCGATCCTTCCGCCTCAGCCTTCGGAGTAGCCGGAATTACAGGGGCGCGCTACCACGCCCGGCTGATTTTTTCTATTTATTGTAGAGATGAGGTCTCGCCAAGTTGCCCAGGCGGGTCTCGAACCCGCGGGCTCAGGCAATCCACTCACCTCAGCCTCCCAAAGGCGCGGGATTACAGGCTGAGCCACCGAGCCCGGCTATGATTCTTATTACATAGTAAAAGGAAGATGATGAGTCCCCAAGGAAAAACATATTGTATCCTTCTCAATCCTTTGTTTAACTTCCAGCTCTGAGCTTTGGATTGTATAGAGGATCTCATCAATGACTAGCTCCTGACACCATCTAATTGCTTTAATTTTGCCAGCCAGAGATGTAGCTTTAACTACTACTCTTGTTCCAAAATGCCCACTGATATTTTCCTGAATAAGATTTCAAAGCAAGTTGTAATGTAATTCCACTCCACAGGTTATCAATAAACAATAAACCAATTTGGTCAGAATATATAATTTACTGTGTCATGTAATAGAGCAAACTGGCAGCTTACATATGGCAGGAACTCCTTGATGTCAAATTAAATATTATTTAATTTGAAAAACTTAGAAAAATATTGCTAAGCTAATTTGAAAAAAGAATGCTGTATTTTACAGTGATACAAAGGCATTTATGATCATCTTGATTTTATTTCCCCAGGTAGTTATAAGAAGGCTGGGAAAGCACTAATCTAAGAAAAAGAATATGCTTCCACCATATAAAACTATTCTAATTTAAACTTTCATTGCTGGATCATTTTTTATCTCTAAAGAATACTTCTTTTGATTTTAATACACTGGGGCTTTTAGATAACAGGTAACTAATAACAGAAGGCTTGATCAAATAAGTGTGTTTTAGGAAATAAGTTTGACTGTGAGTAATCAATATGAAATTACCCAGAAAAAAACCTCTCTTCAGAAATTTGCAACAGGAAATTGTAACCCATTACCTATGTTCATTGGAATAGATTCCTAATCAGGCAAGACTGAATTAATGTAGTCTAGCTATATCACTGTCCATAGACTTTGTGGTAGAATGATTAGAGATACCGAACAGAAAGAGTGGTCTCTGGTGCCACAGAAATCTTGATTTGGATCCAACTCTGCCACTTATTAAATATAGGGTCCTGGGAGAGTCCTTTAACTTCCCTGAATCTGCAGTGTAAGTGGAGATGCTAACAGCTGCCTGTGGTGTGAGGATGTGGGTAGAGAAGGATCTGATTCATATTGAAGGAATCAACAAATGTCAGGTGTATCCATCTCCCCTCTACTCCTTCAGGGATACATCACTGATGTCTTAGTGCCAGGAAAATAAGTAAGGGGGAGGGGGTTAAAAAGTATAGAGTAAGAAATAAAACTAAGATTTTTTGGTATTGGATCGCTTGATTAGATACGAATTGGTAGAATTAGTAAGCTATTCAAAATATTTTCAGAGAGGAACTAATTGAGACTAAAGTCATAAAACACATGCCCATCTGATTTCTTTATATAAGGAAACGCAGAAATTTTTTATCTAGTTTCCAGTAGTTCATGGAACACCCTTATTCATGGCAGCTACTACATTTTAAAGATTTCTCTATTTGCTATTACAGTTGGTCAGTATCAGGACCACATTACTCATAGCTAAGCTTATTTCCTAAAACCCACTCTTGTAAAAAGCCTTCTTTTGGTAATCAAAAGACCCCAAAATACAGTGACTCAAAAAAGAGATCAATTTCTGTCTTGAGTAATAGTCCAGGGCTTACAGGTGGCATTGTCATCCTCAAAACATAATTTTGTTTTGTTTTGTTTTGTTTTGAGTCAGAGTCTCACTGGGTCACCCAGGATGTAGTGCAGTGGCATGATCACAGCCACCTTAGCTTCCTTCGACCTGGTGGGTTCACGTGATCCTTCCACCTCAGCCTTCCAAGTAGCTAGAACTATAGGCACATGTCACCATGCTCGGTTAGTTTTTTGATCTGTTATAGAAATGAGGTCTCGCCAGTTGCCCAGGCTGTTCTCAAACCCCTGGGCTCAGGCATTCCTCTCGTCTCTACCTCCGAAAGTTCTGGGATTACAGAAGTGGGCCCCTACACCAGGCAAAACATGGTTTTTAACATTGCCTCCTTCCCAAGGAAAGGAAAAAGAGGGAATTCAAGGCACAGAGATGGCCCAGAAATGGCACATGTGACTGCCACTACATCTTATTGGCCTAAACTCACTCATACATACCAGGGGATAAGCAGTGGTCTCTAACTCATTATTCCTAAAGACTAAAAGCTAAAGACCCTCTAAGGCTCCTCATTGTCTCTTAGATTGAAACTGACCAAGTTCCCACAGCCTCTATGATGATACTCCATCTTACCCATTCCATTTTTTTCTCTGGAGACTCATCAAACATATCCATTTTAAAGCTAAAAAGAAATATTTTAAAGTAACAGTCATGGTCTTGGCATATACTGTATATCAATCAGTCTATATATTTCAAGCCCATCAGTTAAGTTGGAAAAATTTCCAACCCCTCTTCAGGAAGGAAAGTCCTGCAGATATGATGAGAAAAATAAGATTTCTGTCCATACTAGCCATAGAGACAAACATATATATTAATGTCATAAAAAGGCAATCACTATACCACAGAGATAATTTCAGAAATTGAATATCTCTTTTTATCCTCTCACCTTCTCCAAACCCCATCATAAAAAAAAGGTGAACATATTGTTATTTGCATGGGTATCAGTTGACAATGAATATTCAGCAACTCAGTTTTGTAAATGTTGTTCTTCTAAAGTAACTTGCTATGAATTTGTGTTGTTTTGATTTAAAAAAAAAAACAGAAAAGAAAATACATATGATAAGAAATCTGGCCCAAGAGAATTTAGGGAACAAAGCTTACAAAAATTGCAGTGGATTTGTTCCACAAGCTGGTACAAAGCTAAAAGCAAAGCAAAGACATGTTTCTTTGCTCCCTAACAGTCCTCTCTATTTCAATCAGCAGCAGAGAGCAGAACAGTTGAATTTCTTGTAGCACCATGCATCATTCATGACCTGGTGGAGTAGACAGGGTGCATAACAATCGATGCAAAAACCCTGCTGCACACAAAGTTCACCAGTAGGTTATAGACTTCTCCGATTTTGTTTTCTGCTGATCAAGGATATTTCCTTCTCCCATTGCAGAAACAAATTGCTGATACATTTTGATAATGGCACTTTACCCAAATAGTTCCCCCTTGATTTGTAAGCTGATTTGGGTGATGAGAGTTTGCCAACTGTTCGAGTGAAATATAATAATTTTATGGTCAACACTCATTAAGATAAAAACTAAGCAGAAAAATGATAACTTGGCATTTTAAACTATTAGACTGGCAACTTTAACCCCATTTTTCCTTACTCAGAATAGGTTAATGTTAGAGGAAGGGACTAAAGAGCCATTACAAAAAATTAATTTTGGCATACAGGCCCTCCTGTTCCTACCCATCCTAACTCTGCCCACCATGCAACCCCTTATAGTAACCCTTTGAATTTTTTTACATTTACATATAAACACAAATACATATTCTTATCCCCGTACCTTTCTTTGTAACAGCTAGTATATAGGTTGTTGTATTTACTGCTGCCCATTTTGTTTTATTTCACATAAGATATCTTGAAGAGTTTTGGTATAAGTACATAGGCAGCTTCCTCATTATTTTACAGAGTTACATATTTTTCTGTTGTTTGATTGTGGCAAAGTTTAACCAGTCTAAGAAGCATTTTTTAACTAAATTCTCAACTGCCCTGTAAGATAAGCTTACCCTGAATTTTTAGTGAAAACCAAAACTCTGGGAACTTCTACAGTGCTTCATATGAATCTCCATCTTCCAGATTTGGTAGTTTGCCTTACATTATACTACCATGCTGAAAACAGTAAGTTCTCAAATATTGAGTATTCCTAATGACATCTACTTTCTCCATAAGTAAGTTTTTCTATGTCAGAGATTCTCAACTGCATAATATATGAGAATTATTTGGTGCCTTTGAAAATGCAGATTCCTAGGCTCCACTCTCATAGTTCTCACCAGTATGTCTGGGGTGAGTCTCCAGCATGGCCATTCACATAGAATGTTACATAGAGGTCTTTAACAGTCTTCATTTTGAACATACACCCAGATGATTTCGGGACTGTAATCCCTGGGCCACACTCTAAGACACAGCTGGAGATAGTCCCTAGAGGCACATATTAGTTGTGTAAGCCATCATGTTTGGTAATCAGCAACCTTCCTGATCCTGTAGCCGCCTGGTTCAGTGTGCTGCTCTGGGCCAGCCTTTGTTTTCCTGGGCGCTTTGAACCCTGGCTGGGTACAGGCTGCCTTAGACTCCAGTGGATGCAGCAAAGCATGAAACTGTTTATCTCTTGTTCCTTGGGGACAGAGAAAGAGTACAGTACTCTGTAGCAAATTAGCGCATAAATAAGTGCTGTTGAATTCCCAAATCCTGAGTGTATCAAGAATTGAAAGTATATGCAAGAGATTTAATTAGGAAACTCAGTCGTCAATAAGATGAAAAACAAGGAAATCTTCTATGAGAAAGAGTTGCTTCTAGAACTTACCTTTCACCTTTTTTTTTTTAACAGTCAGGTGAGGAATCATAAGAATGGGACCATTTCCATGAACCTGAATGCCATAGAAAATCAGAGCTAGAAGAACCATCAGAGATCACATAACATGGGATTCTTAAGCTGGGGGTCCTTAAAGGGCTTCCAAGGGTTCAGTGAAAATCCAAAAATTATGAACAAAATGCTGTTTCAAAAGGGTTTCTGATATTCTCAAGAAAATTAAGAATCACCAGTGATTTACCAAGGTTATACCATAATTAATGGCAGAGTTAGAGCCAGAACACGAGGATGTTAATATCTGGTAATTGGTGTCTTCAAAGACTTTAAAAAATAATACATGACGGTGACCTAGTAAGAGCCCTTGGCAATGAATATACAATTGCCAGGACCTGCAATTTCATAATAGGACATGTTAACTGAATGCTTAATTTATGCTATCCACTGTTCTAAGTACTTTACATATTAACTCATTTGCTTTTCATAACCACCCCATGAAGTGGTATTATTATTATTATCATAATAGTATTATTGTTGTTGTTATCCTCATCCTCATTTTATGTAAGAGAAAAATTAAGTACAAGGAGATACATTTCTTTGCCAGGATTCAAACTGTAGTAGCCTGGCCCCACAACCCTTATGCTCCATCACTGGCATGCCATTTCTTTCTAGGAATTGGTGACTAACGTCACCCAGACAGTGGTAATCAAAGCTTTTACAGATCCACATTTTTGTGAAACATGAGACAAGGTGATCTTGGAGCTTTCCCTGCTGACTTCTGCACTTCATTGTGAGTCCTCACATGAAAAAACGTCATCAATATGTTTTCAGTGATAAAAGACTAGATGGTTATACACTGAAATGGCAACTGTGGTTATCTCTGGGTCAATATTGGAATTTAATTTTTGCTTATCTATAAAGTATATCTGCTACCTTGCTAGTCAAAATGAAAATAAATATTTTTAAAGTACTATCTACAGTGCAAGAAACCTTGAAGTTTGTTGCTTCCTTTTTCATCTGAAAGCCATCTTGACCTCTATAGACATCTACTGACAGGCTTTAGGCCTCTGGGGTATATTCCTGTCTATCTTCAGAGCACTTTTATACAAGTGAGAGGTTCAGGAGCTGACATGATTTCAGGGATTTAATATGGCACCATAGCACCAACCCCTAAAGTCAACTGAAGGAACCAGGTTTTCTCCAAGCCTTTATCTGTAAAACACAAACATCATGAACTGATGTTGGCTGTGAATGGGTATATTATAAGTGATCGCTTTTGGTTGCAGAGAGGTGGACACTGGTGAGACCAGATGAAAAAAGAGAATGAGGCCGAGAGACCGGCAAGAGGAAAATCTTTGGGATAGACCATGTAAAGAAAAGGTGGTTCAAAGAATAAATTATGTTCAGCCATGGTTTCTGCACCTTATAAAAAACAGTAATTTAATATTTAACAGCCTTCGGTGCTAGTCAACAATGATTTATCAGTGTATGTCTTGATATGCCAAAGCTCAGAGTTGTTAATCAGACAGCAGCATGAAACATGACCCTACTCTGAATATAAGGCAATCAAAGGCCCTCTCTATTCTAATATTAGCCCATCTTAAGGACTGAACCCAATCTTCCAAGACCCTGTTTACAAATATTTTTTAGAATCCATGATTTATGACTGGGAAGGCCGGTGTCGTAAAGTTTGTTATGATTTCAGTATCAAGTTAATGGGCAATTTCGTGGAAATTCTGCATGAAATCTATTTCTTAGGATTTTCTGTTGGTATGAAAATCAGACCACACCTCAGTTTTTCAGGAAACCTAGCATTTCAAAGTGTCAAACTATGCCATAGGTAAGTTTGCCAATGTTTTAATGATAAAGGTCACTAAGTCAATTATATCTTGTTTACCTATAATTGTCATCAGAATTTAAAGATTTGCTTTAGTGAATTTTTTCAGAAGACTGAATTTATAACTGCTGAGTATTGAAGCTTATTTTCTCTAACTTTAAACATATGGGTAGGAACATTTCTCAAGTATGTGATACAATTGTTCCTTTTAAGACAAAGTACTTTGGATAGCTCAGGGTCACCACTCTGCAGGCAACTGATTATTCTTGAGAAAGACTGATGCATAGACCGCAGTTTCCCCTGACACTTAAGTCCCAGATGGCTGTGCTGGTTCAGTTTGTATGTATGCATTTGTTGGATTTTTGATCTCTTCTCTTACTATCCCACTTCCATATGTCATTGCTTGTTTTTTCAGTGTTCCAGTCTCTAGAAATGGCCAACCTCACACATACTGTGTTGCTTTCCTTCTGCTATGGACCTAGGAAACTGATACAAAGTGTGCACAAATTATGCTTTCTATGAAAATTGGAGGTGTCCCTGTGAATAAAATGCATGAATTTCAATGCATAGACATGTGTTACAAATTTTGATTACTCTCCTTAATCTTCTGGGTTCTAGGATTTCTTTAGACAATCGAGGTGATTAAATGAATGTTGTTTTAGATTCAGTAATATTTTGATATGAGCATCAATAGAAACTATAATGTTAATAATTAATTCACTTAGCTTCATACTGTGTACTCAGAGTACTTAGGACACATATTTTGGCCTCATTTAGAAGTGTAGGATGAACGTCTGAGTCATAGAATTCTATGATTGTGATTTGACCATATTAGCCAATCAGTAGCAGCACAGATGGTCCCTTAAATCTCCCAGTGTTCAGAGCTCTAATTCACTGATTCACTCATTAAAGTGGTATTTAAGAAGGAATAATTTTGTTCTTGTATGCATAATGATCTCAGTATTAAGAAGGAATAGAGCTTCAAAGAAATATATTGCTGAAGGAACTTTAAACCATTTAGAGGCGTTTTTCGTAATTTAGCATGAAAAGTCATTTTTACTTGACAATCCTACTTGAACATGTTTTCTTCATTCGTTAACTTCAAGATTCTTAAGTGACTATTACCTTATATAGAAAAACTCAATTTTATGGATGCTGGGCATGGTGGTGCATGCCTGTAGTCTCAGTTACTCAGAAAGCTAAGACAAGAAGATCTCTTGAGCCTGAGTTTAAAGTCAGCCTGGACAACATAGCAAGACTCCATCTCTAAAAATAAACAAACAAATGAAAAAAAAACATATTTATATGGCATAGTTTATTATACAGAGATTTGGACAAATTTTACTCACAAAATATCATGAAAGCTCTGATATACCAAACTGCTGTTAAGCCTTATTACATAAGTAAAGTGTGTTATAAATAATCAACTCTTGCTAGCCATTCACTTCTACTTTACCCTGTTTAAAACTAACTCCTCCTAATGTTCCTTCTCCTAATAGGCCTACCTATTATTTCTACTTTTTGAATAATTGCAATGTGCCATGCCCTGCCCTAAGCAGGCACTTGAAGCACAATCCCAGCCTGTAAGCGTGTATAGGCCAAGAAGAGAATTGTAATGAAACCAGTAATAACACTAATAATTACTTTATTACAATTAGATGAGCGCTATGAATTAGAAATTTAGTATATTGTGAGAGTGTAGTATCAGAACCATTAAAAAAAACCTTCTTTTATGGGAACTCTGCAGCAAAAGAGTTTCCAGAGCTTATTGGCTGCTCCCTCATATGACCTATCACATACATTTCTCATTCTTCCCCTTCCTATGTTTTCAACCTAATTTGACTCATTTCAATAAGCATGTAATGGTGCCCTTTAGCTCCAGGTCCTCTCAAGATCTCTTTTTCAGTGGTTTTTAGCCTCTTCTTTGCTTCTCTTTCTATACCTCTAGAAATGTTTCTATATCTTTAGAAATATCACCTTAAAAACAAGAACAAGTCCTCTGTCCCATAGACGCTTTTGGTGATATTTCATTACCCTCAAGAGGAATGTTCATATTACGCTGCATTCTAAACCGTTCCCAGTCTACATTTCCAGCTTTAACTTGCATAATTATCCTAAGGCTTCCGTCCCCTCAGCCAGCTTAGTCTACTCAGTGTCTCCTGAATGGGCATTTATGCTCTTTATCTACTCCATCAGATATGCTTCCCTGCCTCTGTCCTTTGAATTCCACCAACCCTCATACAAAGGAGGACCTAGAAACCCCAGAATTTTTAAAATTAAAAATTGTTTATTTATTCTTACATGTTTAAACTTCAGTCATCTTCAAAGTACTCTCCATCTGATGCAATACACCGGTCGAGATGCTTTAACCACTGCTCAGTTTTGAACTTGTCAATTTTGATGTCTTTTAGTGTTTCTGCCATTTTGTTTCACCTCTTCCACATTGGCAAAATGTTTCTCTTTGATGACTTTTTTCATCCAGGGAAACAAACAAAAGTCACTCAGGGAAAGATGGGGTAAATAAGGAGGGTCAGGCATGGGATTCATGCTGTTTTTGGTCAAAAACTGTTGAACATTCAGCATGGTGTGGACAGGTTGTTCATGTAAGTCACCCATCATGAAATGGGCAAATGCATTGAAAGAATCTCCAAAAAAAATTCACTAAAGCCAAATGCAGCCTCTCACAATAATGCTAGCTGGTATACTGATGCTGATGGATTTCTAGAACACTTACCTAGCAGGGGAAGACTGTACTACAAGCGGCAACATATAAACTCTGGGGGATGCATTGAATGCATAGAAATAAACATATTAAATTTGGATTTAATCAAAGAAACAAAAGTATTTAGTAAGCAAAATCAGCAGTTTTAAGCCTCGCTCCACTGGCTGTAGTGAAGTTGGCATATGTTTTATAAAATTTGCTTCTGTATGGTGTTATACTGTTTATATTGATGTTCTTGCAATTAGCAGAATATAAACTGCAAAGATATGACTTGTTATTTCTCGGTCTTGAATAATAAATTGAAGACATAAAAAAGAGGTCATTTAGACCATCTCATTGGTTGGCTTAATATAAAGACATAAAACTGAAATGCCCTTATGAACATCTTTATTAGACTCATTGGAAAATCCCACATTTTAATAAAGGGCAGATAAATCAAAACCATAGAGCATTTAAAATTTGACTTTTTGAACTCCTGAAGGTAAGATGCATGTTCCTGTAAAATCCAGGGCAGTGGCATTGGGGATTGCAGGTGGTTGTTTATTATTTATTATGGCTGTTCATTGAAAGTTGCTATATGTCTTTAAACTTTTATTATCCAGCTGTGGATTACTGCAGACATTCTAGACCCTAGAGTAGTATAGAGCTACAGAGGCTAGAGTTCCTTGGAAGCAGTCAGGCCGTTTAGGAGTTGGAAGAATTACATTATAAAATCAAACGTATAAAGTGCTGAGCACAGTACCTAATGCGTAAGAAGTGTTCGGAAATGGTAGCTGTAGTCTTGAAACTCTCCAGCTGGTTTGGAGCTTCGAGGTTACACTATCTTTCTCTCACCCAATCGAGGAGTCCTTTTTCTAACTTCCTTCTACATGGTACAGTTCTGATAGAAAGCCATTCCCTAGGGGCTTACTGCTTCAAGAGGAAGCTGGTTCAGCTCAAATGGTTATCAAGCTCTGACTTGCATTGATCCCAAATCTACCTGCTTCAGCTTCTAACCTTGGACCACAGTTCTGTTTTCTTGGGCAACACAGAACAAATCTGTTTTCTCTTCTACGTTTCAGACCTTCAAGTATATGAAGACAGCTGTTGGGTCACACTTAGACCTCCCTCCTTCAGACTAAATAGCTATAACACCTTCTACCACTCCTTACATACCTTACCATAGTCTCCAGACCCTCCAGCTTTCCAGCCCCCTTGCAGTCTTGGCTGCCGCAGTTGGGCAGGGTATTAATCAGGTTTCTTCAGAGATACAGAACCAACAGGGTGTGTGTGTGTGTGTGTGTGTGTGTGTGTGTGTAAAAGATTTATTTTAAAGGATAGACTTACCTTATTTTTGTTAAGGGATTGGTTTATATGGGGATTGACAAGTCCAAAAATCTATAGGACAGGTTGGCAGGCTGGAAATTCGGGCAGGAATTGATACTCCAGTCTTGGGGCAGAATTTCTTCCCAGGAAATGTCAGTGTTTGTTCTTAACACCTTTACTTGATTGGATGAGTGCACACACATTATCAAGGGTAAACTCCTTAAAGTCAATGGATTGTAGATGTTAATCACATTTACAAAATGCCTTCATAGCAGTAGTGAAACTAATGCAATTAAATAACTGGGTATTGCAGCCCAGCCAAGTTGACATATATTAACTATCACAGGCAGTATCCTTAAACTATGGTGCTCAGAACTAAGCATAAAACATTTGCTCTGACCAGTCAACCCAGGGAGACTGTTAGCTCCTTTGTTCTAGGAAATATATTATTATGAATGTATTCTAAGGTTTTATTAACTTTTTAAAAATAACCAGACCACACTGACTTGTCTTCATTGGGCATACATACTACCTTTGCAAGCAGCAGGCCTGGAATCTGCTAGAGAAGCACAAGTGGACTGGACAGTACCTGGCAACAAAGAAAAACCCTGGATTAGGGAGAGCTATTGTCAAGAAGCTGGGAGGGAGAGGAGACTCTTGTATCTGATACAGTCTTTGTTTTCAGTGGCCTTTAATGCAGCTTTCCCCTTCCAGATCGTCTCTTCAAAGGTCCCTAACTGCCACCTAGAACTGCTAGCATAGTACTAAAAGTAACTGGTAAAAGAAACACTTTAGACAAATTAAATTTAGAGCTTATTTGAAGAAAGAACAATCATGAATGTGGCAACACCCTAGACCAGTACAGGTTCAGAGAGCTCTGCCCAGCAGCGTGAGCAGTGAGTTTTTATAGTATGGACACAGAGGCAAAGTAGAAAAGTCAGTCTGATTGGCTATGGCCTTATTTGGACATGGTATGATGCGTTGACTGTCTGTGATTGGCTGATACCCAGCTACTTGTGATTGACTAAAACTTGGCTATTTGTTATACTCCAGTTAGGTTTTGTCTTGTTTACATAACCAAGTTAGGTTGCTGTTTGCTATATAAGGACTCAAGGTACAGAGGCAGCCTCAGGCCAAATTTAAGTTAATTTATCATGACTTGTGGTGTTATGTCTCTTACAGGTTATTTACAACCTAATAGATGACAATAGGAATTTGAAAATCATGTCATAGAAATGCATTTATTGCAGTAGAACTTCTGACTACACAGACTGTCGAGAGAGATATTTTTGGAACCTAACACAAGATTCATCAGGTAGACCAGCTGTGTCCTACTCTCCATTTCTGCAGTTTGTCCACTGTCTCTGTCAAGAGGCTGACCTCACCAAGAACTGTAGCCATTTGATTAGCCTACAGGGCCAGCCCTCCTGCCTCTATGCAGCTGTGCAGGCTTTGTCCCTTGGTTTGGTTCCCTAATTCCCATATTAATATCAAGAGGGCCTGAGCAGCTGAAGAATCAGCAGGAGAATACAAGAGAAAGGAGCGTGTCAAAAAGAGTATGAGCCTACATACCCATCAGTCAAAGCTATAGATTTTAAGCTACTGCCGGGTGGCTGCACAACTTTCTTAAATCATGTGTCTAGTATTATTTGAGAGACTACCAAGGCTTGTATTGGCTATGTTCTGGGTTCATTCTCTTGCTGGAGTTGTAGCCAAAGTGCAGTGTTTCCCAGAATATACTATCCATACCATTAGTGACATGCAAGATAATGTTAGGTGCTCCATGATTTATCATTTTTACTCTAGGCTTGTATGTTTACTTATTTTAATGCATATTCTTATAAAATGTGGTATAAGACTGTATTCATTTCAATGCATATTTTAAAATGTGATCATTGCATCAAACATATAATTGCATATTTCTTAAAATAATGTAAAGGTAAAAACATTTGAATATATTTTAAATGAAATGCCAAGAAATAATAGTACAAATATTTTAAAAGTTGGGGCATTGCCACGAGAATGGCTAAAATTAGAAATCGTGACCAGTGGGAAAATGCTGTGCTTTACCAGCAGAACTTGGTTCACGTTTTAACTTCATTATGGTTTCTTTAAGGTCTTACATTTCTCACCTGTAAAATGCAAATGATAATGCTTAACCTTTAGGATAGGTTTGAGGATGAGTGCTAACAATATGAAGTGCCGGGCACATCATGGGCAGTCTCTAAATAGAAATCATTCCTCTTAGTACTTTAGATCTTAGAAGAAAATGGTACACCCATAGAAAAGTTGAGAACAAAGAGTAGACATCTAGCATCAAAAACTAAAAACAAAACTGTTTAAATCTGAGGCTACATCAATGAATTAAGCAGCAATCTAGTTAAACCTGTTGGGAGCACTTCATTATCTGATTCTAGTTTCAAGAACAAAAGCAGAATGAGAAGACAAGAACCAGGGCAAGCCCAAGTTAGATCCTATGCAAAAGTAGACTCAATGGTACAGAAAGTGTCCTGAGAGTTTCAGTTAAAGGTTCAGAGAGGAAAGAATGTCTGTTCCCTGGCCCTTCAGAGGAAAGGAAGGAAATGACCACAGGACCTCTTGCTCAGGTAAAAAGGCACCAAGAAAGGTACGGAACTCCAACTCTGTGTCAAGGGCATCATGAACTGATTGTATGAGTGTCTGGAGATTTAACAAAATGAGAGCAATGATACAGACTGAATATTTTATCTCTTTTCTCTATAATGTTGACATCTAAAAGGGAACACCCATGCTTATCACCAAACTTCAAGAGCTTCCAAAGCATTTCTTCTCATTGTTTTTTCCCTTTTAGTTAGTATGTTGGTATGCTTTTCTTCACAAGACAAACCAGATCCTGCAGTATGGATGAATTTAAGCATGCTATATTAGTTTACTAGGGCTGCCATAGCAAAGTAACATAGACTGGGTGGTCTAAGCAACAGATATTTATTTGCTCACCATTTTGGAAACTATAATTATGAGATCAAGATGTCAACAGGGTTGGTTTGTAGCTGACTAACTTCTCCCTGTGTCTCCAAATAGTCTTCCATCTATGCCTTTCTGTATCCAAATTTCTTCTTTTTGTAAAGATACTAGTCATTTTGGTTTAGGGTTCATTCTAAAGACTTAACTTTAACTTAATTACCTTTATAAGACCCTATCTCCAAATGCAGTTGTATTCTGTAGTATCAGGATTAATACTTCAACATGAATTTTAGCCATGCAACTCAGCCCATAGTACATGCATAATCCTGGAAAGAAAACATACACAGTGCAACCCCCTAATTGAGCCACAAGCTTTATCTTTATCTTCATGAAGAGTGTCTAATTATCCATGTCTTTGCAGTATGTCCTAAAGATCAAAGTCAAATAATCATCTTTCTCTGAAGTTTTGAAATTAATATAATTATATTTCCTTTGAACATATTATGAAAAGATTAGAACAAGAGGCAGCACACTGTGATTAGTGTGTTAATTTCTATTCATGTCTAATAAGTGCCTTGTAAACACCAGAATATAATATATTCTTCTTCAGTTTTTCCAGTCCCAATTCTACCCTCAACAGTATTATTTTAATACTCCTTCAGACTTATTTTGAATCATGTTCTACCATCAGATACTTGGATGGCCTTAGTTTTCCCTAGTTTTCCCTAGGTCTCAGTCCATTCATCTGTAAAATTGGGATGATGATAATTACCTGATGAGACGCCGAGAGGAGGTAATGATTCTAAAATGCTTCGTACAATGCCTGGCATGCAGCAGGTTCTCAATACATGATAGGTAAATCTACAGGATTGTTTGTGTACAGAGTACATGGGAAAGAGGCTGGATTCCTGGATGGTGGGTTGGAGAAGCAATAAAGAGAAAAGGGTGGGACCCTTCAACCCATGTTCCCTGTCAAAAGCAGAAACTATTCTGGTTTACTCCCAAAGCATTCATTCACATAAACATTCATTAATAAACTCAGAAAGACACACTAATGTTAAACTGTAGCATCCCCAGCACACTGAATGTTATCTTTAAGGAACTGGCTTAAATATCCAAACTGTTTTTTATTTTTTTGAGTTGGAGTCTCACTCTGTCGCCCAGACTGGAGTGCAGTGGCCGCTCCCGGCCACCGCAGCCTCGACCTGCTGGGCTCACGCGATCCTTCCGCCTCAGCCTTCCAAGGAGCTGGAACTACAGGCACGCGCTACCGCGCCCGGCTAATTTTTTGATTTTTATTGTAGAGATGAGGTCTCGCCAAGTTGCCCAGGCGGGTCTTGAACCTGCGGGCTCAGGCAATCCACTCACCTCGGCCTCCCAAAGTGCTGGGATGACAGGCTGAGCCACCGAGCCTGGTCGGCATTCTTCTTTCAGTTCCTCTGGGGCAGCTGAGACTGTTGGTCAGCTCTCCTCCTTCAAACTCTCATCTTTCAACTTTGAAAACGCTGTGGTCTTGACATTCTCTAAATCAGTTTAAAGCCAATTATCAAGGACTCTACGGTGCCAGGTATTACACTAACATGGAACAGGGATGCAAAAAGGGGTTAATCTGCCCTCAAGATGCAATTTGTTGGAAAAGGAGACAAACAGGCCGGGCTCGGTGGCTCAGCCTGTCATCCCAGCACTTTGGGAGGCCAAGGCGAGTGAGTGGATTGCCTGAGCCCACGGGTTCGAGACCAGCCTGGGCAACTTGATGAGACCTTGTCTCTACAATAAATAAAAAATTAGCTGGGCGTAGTAGCAGGTACCTGTAGTTCCGGTTACTTGGAAGGCTGAGGCGGAAGGATTGCCAGAGCCCAGCAGGTTGACACTGGGGTGGCCGTGAGCGTGCCACTGCCCTCCAGTCTGGGTGACGGAGTGAGACTCCGATTCCAAAAAAAAGAAAAAGGAGACAAATACACTTGTCTTAACTTCATTCTGTACCATCCTCATCTGTCCAAATTCTGCCCATCCTCCAAGAATGGTGCCAAATCCCACCTCGTGCATTTATCCAAAAGCACTTCTGTGTGCTGGCATTCAGACCCTGTCGTCACCCCAAGAAGGCCTTCACGCAACCAGACGCGGCTCCTTCCAAGACTTCCATGTTTTTTTTGCCCGGATCTTTCTTTCTGCACTCAGTTGAGCTCTCCTTTGTAGTCTAGTATTGCAGAGGGTAGGGGTGGGGGGGTACGATACCCTTTTCTTTTTTTTTCTTTTTGAGTTGGAGTCTTACTCGGTCGCCCAGGCTGGAGTGCAGTGACACGCTCCCGGCCACCGCAGCCTCAACCTGCTGAGCTCAGGTGATCCTTCTGCCTCAACCTTCCGAGTAGCTGGAACCACAGGCCCATGCCACCACGCCCGGCTGATTTTTTTATTTATTGTAGAGACAAGGTCTCGCCAAGTTGCCTGGGCTGGTCTCGAACCCCTGAGCTCAGGCAATCCTCTCGCTTTGGCCTCCCAACGTGCTGGGATAACAGGCGGAGCCACCACACCTGGCCTACTATCCCCTTTTCTCGATTGTTCACCATAGTCATCGGGCACCTTCTTCAGCTGGAGTCTGAGCCGGGTGCTGCGATAGACGACGAGGACGGAGAATCTGCCCTCAAGCAACTCAGCGTCGTTCTGTGCCAGTCCTCTGATGCGAGTTCTCACGCCTTCCTCACTCCGCATTCCTGGTGGTCCCTGCCTCCTGCTTATATGTCACGGTGGCTACT
>CAUYQG010103009.1:0-10302 GCA_963574415.1 Tarsius wallacei
CGAGCCCTGACTCAAGTTAACACGCACCTTTTATACATAGTTTTGAGGGGGTGGGGTGGTTTTACAGACTTGTGCATACAGGGTTGGATAAAAACTATATGACATAGTTACAGAGATTTTGATTGGTTGATTCGAGTCCGATTTGCACAGGCTCCCAGCTTTGTTACTTGTGATGGACAGGTAACTGCTAACCGAGCGAACTGCTTGAGCAAGCAGGCAGCAGGTTTGAGATAATGCAGAGCCTGCCTGTCAGGAGGGTGGCTGGCGCCGCTGGGTCTGGAGCCACTGGGTCTACTGTAATCTAAGTAAAGGAATGTTTGGGAGTTTGGGAGGGGGCTTGTTGCTTGCTCAGCATTCACATTCCTTGCAAAAGTTGAAGCTTAACAGGGTTAAATACAAACACTGTTTAAATTATAGCTTTACAATTACAGTCTCTACCAAGCACCTATTACGTGCCCAGTCTCACAGGATTTGAGGTAAAGTTAGAAATTCAGTAAATGTGAGGTAGGAATCTATATAACATATTAAACGTGAGCTAAGAATTTATATAACATATCAAACGTGAGCTAAGAATTTATATAACATATCAAGCGTGAGCTAAGAATTTATATAACATATCAAACGTGAGCTAAGAATTTATATAACATATCAAACATGAGCTAAGAATTTATATAACATATCAAACGTGAGCTAAGAATTTATATAACATATCAAACATGACCTAAGAGGGGGTTCACAGCAAATATAGTTCTCTAAGTTTTCCTGGGTATTTCTCTCTGCTCTTTTTCTCCTTTCTCTCCAATTTTCCTCTGACTTTGCGGATGCACAAGCACTGAGCCTTTTGCCGGATCCTAGGAAGCAGTAAATTCTTAATTTCCCTTAAAAAGAAAACACTTTTCAATGACCTGTTCTACTTGTTTTCTCCTCCACTTCTTACATCTTTCTTTATTCATCAAAAAAAAAAAAAAATGTAATAACTTTCACACCATTGCCAATTCCTCACATCTAGGACACATTCCCAATATGTCTCTCTGGGATAGCCAAACTATGCAATGTTCCTTGAAAGTTTGCTATTTTTCTCCCCCCGTGATTTTATGTGTATTATTAATCTGGCATGGAAAATTTACACCATAGTGTCACAGTAGGCTTATCATGTTATAAGGACTATCCTAAAGGACTTCTCTAGTTAAATATCTCTGAGTCTTTTTACAATACATGATCTCACTCGCTCATTTACATTGTAAGCTCTGTATGGTGGCACTCTTGTTGGTTATTTCTTTCTCGCATGTCCTGCATAGGGTCCTAAACACTGAATGGGCAAAAGCATTTTTTGGACAGACAACTGCCCCTGTAGTATAGGCTTTCCCCACTAGGTGAATGTTCTAGGAACCCATTGGCATCAGTGTTCCAGCTAGTATTGCTGTGAAAGGCTGCATTTGGCTTCAGTGAAAATGTTTTTGAAGAGTCTTTCAATGTGTTTGCCCATTTCATCATGGGCGATTTATAAGTGCATCTGCCCACACTGTGCTGATTGTTCAGCAGCTTTTGACTAAAAACAGCATGACCCCCATGTCCCACCTACCCTATTTACAGAATCTTGCCTGGAGTTACTCTTTTTTGTTTCCTCAATGAAAAAAGTCCTCAAAGGGAAACATTTTGCCAGTGTGGAAGACATGAAACAAAAACAGCAAAGGCACTAAAAGACATCAAAATTGACGAGGTCAAAAACTTTCAGCAGTTGAAAAGCATCTCAATTGGTGTATTGCATCAAACGGAGAATTTTGAAGGTGACTAAAGTTTAAATGTAATAAATACACAACTTTTTATAAATAAATGTTAAGGGCTTGGGGGATTCTTTCTCATATATATATATATTCTGTGTCACCCAGGCTATAGTACATATTCTGTGTCACCCAGGCTATAGTGCAGTGGCGTGTTCATGGCCACGGCAGCCTCGACCTGCTCAGCTCAGGTGATACTTCCGCCTCAGCCTTCCAAGTAGCTGGAAGTAGAGACATGTCCTTCCATGCCCAACTAATTTTTTGATTTATTGTAGAGACTAGGTCTCGCCAAGTTGTCCAAGCTGGTCTTAAACCCCCTGGACTCAGGCAATCCTCTCTCCTCAGCCTCCCAAAATGCTGGCATTACAGGCCTGAGTCATCATGGCTGGCCTCATATTTTTTTTAGAAAAAATCATGTTGTGTCACCAGAAGCTATCCTGCTTCTCAGTCAACATGAAGTTCAAGCAGTTGACTGTAAGAAAACCTGAAAACTTGTCAAGGAATCATTGTCATTGTTGGCCAGCTGGTGGCTGTTAGAAAAAAAAAAAAATTAAATATTGTCAAATACTTGCATAAAACTGTGACAAGTCTTCTAATTCTAGAATTTTCATGTTAGATATATCTAGTCATTTACCATGCAAATTGATTTCTCTTACACTTATTCTACTTTGTCTACATTAGAGTGACCCTACAATACATTATCCAAAGCAGAATACTTTTGAAAGTGAAAAGGGCCACTCTAAAATAGTTATTTTAGAAGACATAGTAAAGACTGGTCCAAGGCAAACCAATACCTATATATCTCTCAAGATGATACCCTATGAACACAACATGGTATTTCATTATTATCTATTAGAGAGTATAATGCAGCATTTTCATTTCACTATCACACAATATCAATTAGATTTTTGGCAATTATAGTTCAACATTCACTTTAATAATTCATTGATTCTTTCATAACTGTTCAGTGAGTTTTGTTGTCACTAAATTCCTAAATTGTTTTGTAGGTTTCTGCTTGCCTCATCTTCTACTTACAAGTTTGATTTCTTAGATCCAAGTAGCTTTCCAAAACATGTATTTGCTTAAAGTTTGAAACAGATCAAGATCAAAGAAACTCTCCTTGATCATTCTATTGTTAAATTTATTCCAGGGTGAATAATTAACAAGGAGGTTAATTTTGTGAGGAGCTATATGAATTGTGCAGAGTGACATGACTACAATTAAGATAACACAAAAAAAACATCAGATTTTCATCATAGTTTTTATTTCTTCCTTTTTCTCGGTCACTATGATTCAAAGCTCTGAATGTCAAATTTCTCAGAAACACATGTTGTTCTTTGCAAGTGTAATAATATCCGACAATTTAAGGTACTGTCCCACATATTAACTTATTATATGCTTGCCTGTGAAACACGTAATAAATATTACTGGACGAATTAAATGACAAAAATACTGAAAATAAAGGCCTAATTTTTTTATTACTAGACTCAGCAAAGTTCTTTTGTCAAATTGTTCTAACCATTTAAAATCACTTATTTTCTATCCAATATATATCTTTTTGTGAAAAAACAGTTGCCCAACTGGCAGTGGTCCATGGACTACACTGTGAGTAGAAGATTTTTTAAAAGAAGAGGTGTGAACTGTATTTCTCATTGCAAATATGAAATAAAAATAAGCTGTTACCTCCTCAAAAGTTAACCACAGTTCTGACTTCTAACATTATACATTCATTTTTACATATTATAAACCATTATATAATTGGATTTTAAAAATTTCTCAGAAACAATCTGAGCAAACACACATGATTGGATTGTCAAAGAAGACTCACACAAATTAGAACTCTTATTTTCTATTAAGCTTTACTAATAACTTTATGTATTCATGTCACTAAATGAGGGAGGTATCCGAAATCATTTACAGCAGGCTTCTTGGGATGAGCTCTGATCAAGAATTAACTATCAATAACTGCAAGAGTTGCATGCAGCCATCACTTGCACATAAGGAAATTGGTCACAAAACTTTTCACACTCTTTAGTTACAGGTTATGTGATAGATAGATTCAAGGTTTTTTCACCATAAACAATTCTCAACAGAACAGGTTCATCTTGCTAAATAATTTCATGTATAGACACTCCCAGTGAATGAAGAGTATAGATTATAACATAGCTGCTTAATCCTTTTCTACCCAGTAATGGGTGAAATCATGCAAAAAATTATTTTTGTCTTAGTATTTGAACAGGATATCTTATGTGTATCTTTGAGCTTCTTGATTGAGAAAGAAAGAAAGAAAGAAAGAAAGAAAGAAAGAAAGAAAGAAAGAAAGAAAGAAGGAAGGAAGGAAAGGAGGCAGGGAGGGGAAACAATGCAAATACTGAATTAGTGACAATAACACATTTCAAGAAATGGTTCATGTATTCTCTGTACAAGGTGTTCATAAGGCAATATATTTGTAGTATAAATAATATGTATTATGTATATGACATCATAAACACTTATTGTTCAAATAGAGCACTGTGTTTACACTAGAACCAAGTGATTAATACAGTGGCATCTCTGCAGTCTGTGTTACAATTGTAGCTCTAACACTGCGTATCTAACATTAAGCATATTGCTTAACTTTTGTATGCCTCTGTTTCTAATACACAAACTGTGGGTTAAAATTTAGCTCATTGTTGATTTGTCACGAGGAGTAAAGGAGTCAATACAGCTAAAGCTTTTAGGCTGATGCCCAGCACAAAGTAATTATAAGTAAATACTCTTTTAAGGTTATTGTTTATATGAATAATATTATTTAATTATCACTGAAACCCTCTGAATAAGTATAAATTCAGCAAATATTGAAACTGATCCTCTGAAAGATCAATTACACTTGCAAAGTTACATAGAGTTGAAGGGAAGATTTTAATTTGAACACTTTGGTTCCATAAGCTTACCTGATACAAAATATTGATTTGTAATTTAAATGTTATTGAATGCATAAAATACAAGCATAAATTGGTTAAAAAGATTAATTTATTGATTTTTGTATATAATGAGTAAGGATTAATAAACTTTTCCTTTTTTAATAAACTTTATTGCATGTGGGCATTCAGTTGTTTTAATACCAATAATTCAAAAGGCCTTCATTACTTTTTCCATTGAAATTCCTTATGACTTTTTAGAAATTAATTAATCATGTATATGTGGGTAAATTTTTCAGTTCCCCTAAACTGTTTCATGTATGTATATGTCTAGAATTTAACCAATTTGACTCTGCCTTGGTTATTTAACTTCATAATATATCTTAAATTCAGGTAGCAGATTCTTCAGATTTTTCTTTGTCAAAATTATTTTGTTTATTCTAATTTTAAAATTTCTTGTTCCTATCTTTTAGAAACAGTTTGTTGACTTCTACAAAATATTGTACTAGAATATTTATCGAGAAAGCATTGAATCTGTAAGCTTGAAAACAATTAATAACAACTTCGAGGTCGGGCTTAGTGGCTCAGCCTGTAATCCCAGCACTTTGGGAGACCAAAGCAAGGATTGCCTGAGCCCATGGGTTCGAGACCCACCTTAGCAACTTGGCGAGACCTCATCTCTAAAATAAATAAAAAATTAGCCAGGCATGGTAGCTCGCACCTGTAGTTCCGGCTACTTAGAAGGCTGAGGCGAAGGATCGCTGGAGCCCAGTAGGTCGAGGCTGCAGTGGCTGCTGCCACTGCACTCCAGTCTGGGCGACAGAGTGAGACTCCAACTCAAAAAAACAAAAAAACACAACAAGCAAACAAAAAAACACTTCGAGTTGTCTAATTTATTAACACAATTTATTTCTGTCTCTACCTTCTTCAATTTACTTTATTAGTGTTTTGTAGTATTCTAAAGTTTGAGAAAGATATAAATATTCATGTGAAAAAGATCAGAGAACACCAAAAAAGATTACATTCAAACTATCCCAAGGAATATAATAACTAGTCCCTCAAAGGACAAGATCAGTGATAATTTTCTAAAAGTAGTAAGGTAAAATAAGAAAATAAAATATTAAGGAGCTCAAATACATCTGGCAACAGACTTCTCATTAGAAATCATGCAGGCCAGGAGGAAGTAAGATAAAATATTTAAAACACTGAGTTAAAAAAAAAAAAGAAAACTGCAAGCCAAAGATTCTGTATCCAGTAAAAATTTTCCCTTAAAAAAGAAGAGATCATTTTTCCCCAGACAAAAAAAAAGCTTATGGAATTCATTACCACCAGATCTGTCTTATCAGAAATGTAGAAGGTAGTTTTTTTTGGTCTAAAACTAAAAAACACCAATGTACAAACACAAAACATTTGAGAGAATAAAGCACACCTGTAAAACTAAGTACATAAACTCAGAGTATTCTAACATTGTAACCGTAGTGTGCAATCCATTCAAAACTTTAGTATGAAGATTAAAAGACAAGTCTATTAAAAACTTTAATAGCCATAGCAACAGAGATACCCATAAAAAATATGTAAATTGAGAACATTTAGCCAAAATGTGTGGAGAATAGTGTTAAAGTTCAGAGTTTATTTAGTTTTTTTCTCTTTTTGATTGTTTTTATTTTTTCTTTATGATAAGATATAAATCTATCTAAAATAACTTGTTATAGCTATAAAATATTTTTGTAAGTCTAACAGTAACCACAAAGCAAAAACTTATAATAAATACATTAAAATAAAAATCAATGAATTAAAGTATACTACCAGAGAAAACCACTTAACCACCCAAGAAGAACCTAAGAAAGAAAGAGATATGATATAAAAAATAACCAGAAAATAAGTAACCAAATGGCAATAGTAAGTACTTGCCAATCAATAATAACATTGAATGTAAATAAACTCAATTCTCCAATTAAAAGACATAGAGTGGCTGAATGGATAATGAAACAAGACCCCACTAAATGCTGCCTATAAGAAACTCAACATCTATAAAGACAAATATATGCTAAAAGTAATGGGATGGAAAAATTATTCTGTACAAACGGACACCAAACAAGAGCAAAAATAGGTATATTTATAGCATATGAAATCTACAAGTTAAAGATGGTAAAAAAAGATACAAAAAAGGGCCCTATATGATGATAAATGGGTCAATGCAGCAAAATAGTATTACATTTTTTTATTAGCACATGGAACATTCTTGTTATAGTTTCGATAATGACAATCCTCTGAACCTCATGTTGAAATGGGATCACCCCAATTTAGAGGTGGGGTCTAATGGGAGCTGTTTGAATCATGAGGATGGATTTTTCATAAATAGATTCATGTCTTCCTTAGTAAGGGGAGGATGTATGAGTTTTGGTTACCAAGAGAGTTGGTTGTTAAAAAGAGCCTAGTATCTTCCCACTCGCTTGTGAATTTTTTTTTTTTTCCTCACCATGTTTTCTTCACACGTTGGCTCCTCTTCTCCTTCTCCATTCTGCCATAAATGGAAGAGGCAGAAGCCCTCACCATTGGCAGATACTGGTGTCATTTATTTCTTGTACAGGCTATAGAGCTGTGAACCAAATAACTACTTTTTTTTTTTTTTTGAGTAGGAATCTCACTCTGTTGCTCAGGCTGGAGTGCAGTGGCACTCTCACAGTCACCCCAGCGTTGACATGTTGGGATCCAATGATCCTTCGGCCTCAGCCTTCCAAGTAGCTGGAACTACAGGTGTGCTACCACACCCAGCTAATTTTCTATTTATTGTGGAGACGAGGTCCTGCCAAGTTGCCTGTGTTGGTCTTGAACAGGTGGGTTCAGATAATCCACCCGCATTAGCCTCTCAAAGTGCTGGGATTACAGGATGAGCCACCAAGCCTAGTCAAAATTTTAAAAAATAAATTTCTCAGCCTTAGGTATTTATTTATAGCAACGAAAATAGACCAAGACAGAAAATTGGTACCAAGCCACAGGGTGTCACTATAAAGGTACCTGAAACAAAGGAAGTGGTTTTGGAACCGAGTAATGGGAAGAATTTGGACATGTTTGGAGCAAATGTAAGTACAAGAAAACAAAAAGGTAAGAAAAAGTTTGGAATTTCTTAGAGATTGGTTAAATGATATGACCAAATGCTGATAAGAATTTAGATAGTAAATTCTATGTTGATGAGGTTTCAGATGGAAATAAAGTACTTATTAGGAATTTGAGCAAAGGACACTCTTGTCACATTGTAATAAAGAACTTGGCTGCATTGTGCTTATGCCTTAGGGCTCTGTGGAAAGTTGTACTTAAAAGCAATGACCTAGGATATCAAGCAGAAGAAATTTCTAAGCAGCAAGTCATTTAAGAAGTCATACCTTCTTTCAACAGTTTATGATTGTATCCAATAGCACAGGAATGACCAAAAAGTGAAATTTATCATTAAAAGAAAGCAGAGTATAAAGACAAAAAATTCACAGCTTGCTCATGTGTTAAAGAAGGAGAGCTTATTTTATTTTCAGAAGAGAATGCAAGAGTGCTGCTGAACAACCACTTGCAAGAGAGATTAGCATAACTAGAAGAAAGTCAGGAGCTAATAGTCAAGACAATGGGGAAAAGGCCTTGAAGACATTTCAAAAATCTTCAAAGCTACTCCTCTGATAACCGGTTCAGAGACCCAGGAGGAGTGAATGATTTCAAGGACTGGTCTGGGGTGTTGCTCTGGGTTAGGGGGAAAGACAGCTCATGAATAGATGAATATCCTCTTTAGGATGAGGATTACTGAGTTCTCCCTTTGTTAGTTCCCATGAGAGCTGGTTGTTAAAAGTCTGGCACCTCCCCTCTCTCTAGCTTTTTCTCTTTTCATGTGATCTCTGTACACATGAGTTCCCCATCCCTTCCACCATTAGTGGAAATATCATGAAGACCTTATTAGAAGCAGATGACGGTGCCATGTTTTTTGTTCAGTCTGCAGATACATGAGGCAAATTACTCAGTCTCAGGTATTCCTTTGAAACAATGAAAATAGACTGATGATTATCCAGAATAGACCATTTGTTATGCACAAAACAAGTCTCACCGATTCGAGAAGTTGAAGTCCTATCAATTATCTTTGACCACAGTAGAATAAAATTAGAATTCAATAACAAGAGGAACTTTGGAAACTACATAAACATAAAAATTGCAACACACATACACACAATTTTAAATGATCAAATTGTCAAAACAAAATAAATTTTTGAAATCTATGAAAGCAGAAATACAATATACCAAAATATATATTGAATGTAGCAAGAGCAGTGCTAAAATGAAAGTCAATAAATGCCAGCATAAAAAAGTAAATGGACTACAAAGAATTTTTCCATCAGTGTTCATCAGGAATACTGAACTGTAGTTGTTTTATTGTTCTGGTCTTTTCTGCTTTGATATCAGGATAATGCTGGCCTCATAAAATGAGTTACGAAGAATTCCTTCCTCTTCAATTTTTTGGGATATAAATTGTACTCAAAGTACTAGTAAAATAAGAAAAAATAAAGTCCAAAAAGAAATTATAAAGGTAACAGAGAAATAAGTAATATTGAGACTAATAAAAGCATACAAAAGATCAAGGAAATGAAATCTCTTTTTCTGAAAGAATAAACAAAATCAATAAATCTTTATCTAGACTAACTAATAAAAAAAGTAGAAGACTCGAGTAAGTAAAACCAAAACCAAAAAAGGAGACATAGCAACTAAAACACAGAAAAAAAACAAACAAAAAAAATCATTAGAGAATATTAGGAAAACAATATGCCAACAAATTGGAAAAATCTAAAAAAAAAATGAATAAATTCCTAGACACATACAACTTATCAAGATTGAATCTTAAAATAAAAAGCCTAAACAAATCAATTATATGTAACAAGATTGAAGTCATAATAAAATATTTCCCATCAAAGAAACGTCCAAGACCAGTCACAGTGACTCCCAGTGTTTTGGGAGGCTGAGGTGGGAGAATCTCTTGAGGCCAAGAATTCAAGAATAGCCTGGGAAACTATTTATATATATTGTATAATGCTACTATACTCAGAAAATGAAGAGCCTGATGGCTTCACTGCTGAATTCTATCAAACATTTAAGGAACATTGAGTGCAATACCAGTTGTACTTTAATTCACACACACACACACACACACACACACACACACACACACACACAAATTGAAGAGGAGGAAATTCTCCCTAACTCTTTTTATGAGATCAGCATTATCCTGATATCAAAGCAGACAAGAACAAAACAATAAAACAACTACAGGTTGGTATTCCTGATGATCACTGATGGAAAAATCGTTTTGAAAATACTAGCAAACCATGCACAACAACACATTAAAAATATCATTCTCTATGATCAAGTGGGGTTTATTCCAGGGATGCAAAGATGATTTAACATACACAAATTAATAAATGTGATATATCATATTGACAGACCCAAGTACATATTGTTGTACTCAATAATCCAGAGAAATTACCACCAAGGAGCCAGCCCGATGCAAAAACACGAGGGTCTTTATTCAGGTTCGAACCTGGGCTCGCGTTTGAAACCGACAGCGGTTTCAGTGACGAACAAGCCCAGAGTCA